>CAXIEO010000005.1:0-311389 GCA_964023405.1 Apodemus agrarius | reverse complement strand
TTCTGATAAACCTGAAGATTTTCATCTGACATATGTATGATAAAAAGAGGATTACTATGGTAATTTATAAAATTAAAGATTTATTTGTACAAAATTCTGATACAATGATTGGCATAAAATACAATTAGAATATAACTCAAACAGACGTGGAGACATTTTCATATAAAACTGAAGAATTTCATCTAATATATATATTATATATATATGATGTTTATAACCTAAGATAATTTAGAAAATTGAATATTTTAAAAAAACACAGATACAACAATAGGCATATAAATACAATTAGAATGTAATTTAAAGAGGAAGTAGAGACATTTTCATAAAGAACTGAAGATTTTCATCTATCATATATATGATAAAATTGAGGATAACATAAGACAATGTATAAAATTGAAGTTTTTTTTGAAAAAACATAAATAAAATGATAGCCATACAAATATAATTAGAATTCAATTGAAAAAGGAAGTGGAGATATTATATTATAGAACTGAAGTTTTTCATCAAAAATATGCATGATATTGATGATTACATAGGATATCTGATAAAATTGAAGATTTTTTGTAAAAATCAGAGATACAGTGATAGGCATACATTTACAATTACAATACAATTGAAAAAGGAACAGGACACATTTTCTGATAGATCAGAAGATTTTCGTTTAATATATGTATGAGAAAATTGAGGATTACATAGGATAACTGATAAAATAAGAATTCCTTGGAAAAATCTCAGATACAATCATAGGCCTACAAATACAATTATCACATAATTAAAAAAGGATGTGGAGATATTTTCTGATGAAACTGAGGATTTCCTATAACATATTTCTATAAAATAAGGGTAATTCATAGGAAAATTTGAAAATTGAAGATATTTGTGGTAATTTTGACAGATAAATTAATAAGCATACAAATACAATTAGAATGTAATTGAAAAAGGAAGTGGAGCGATTTTCCTATAAAACTGAAGATTTTCCTCTAACAGATGTATGATAAAATTGAGGAAAACTTAGGATAATTTATAAAATTGATATTTTTACAAAAGAAAACTCAGATACAAATACTATGAGAATTCAATTGAAAAACTAAGATGAGACATTTTCTCATAAAACTGAAAATTTTCATTTAACATATGTATGATAAAATTGAGGATTACAAAGGGTAACTGATAAAATTCAAGATTTTCTTTAAAAAAATCTCAGATACAATGATAGGCATACATATACAATTAGAATGTAATTGACAATGGAGGTGGAGACATTTTCTATAAAACTGAAGATTTTTATCTAACATAAGTATGATAAAATTGAGGATAACATAAGTTAATTTTTAAATCTGAAGATATTTTTGAAAAAGTATACTCAGATGCAATGATCAGCATACAAATACAAGTAGAATAGAAATTAAAAAGGATGTGGAGACATATTCGTTTAATTCTGAAGCTTTACATATAACTTACGCATGATAAAATGGATGATAACATAGGAAAATTGATAAAATTGAAGATATTGTGATAAAATCTCAGATATAATGAAGGGCATACAAGTACAACAATAAATAATTGGAAAAGAAAGTGGAGATACTTTCTGTTAAAACTGCAAATTTTTGTATAACATTTCTGATTAAATTATGGAAATTGATGTGAAAATGTTAAAATTTGAAGAGTTTTATGGTAATTTTCACAGATACAATGGTAGGCATACAAATAAATATTAATACAGTTGACTAAGCAACTGGAGGTATTTTCTGAATAATGTGAAGAATTTTGTATAACATATATCTGATAAAATTATGGAAATTCATAAGAAAACTGTAAAATTTGAAGATTTTTGTGGTTATCACAGATACAATGATAGATACACAATTATAAAGTAATTGAAAAGAGGAATAAAGATATTTTCTGATAAAACTGATGATTTTCATCTAACATATGTATATTAAAATTGAAGATTGCATAAGATAATTTATAAAATTAAAGATATTTTGGAAAACAAAAATTCAGATACAAGGATAGTCATACAAATACAACTAGAGTATTACTGAAAAGAAGAGGGCATATTTATGTAAAGAACTGAAGATTTTCATCTGACATGTGTATGATAAAATTGAGGATTACATAAGATAATTGATAAAATTGAAGATTATTTTGAAAAATACTCAGATACAATGATCTACATACAAATACAATTAGCAGACAATTGAAAAGGGAAGTGAAGTTATTTTCTGATAGAACTGAAGCTTTTCATCTAACATATACATGATAAAATTGAGGATTACAAAGGATAACAGATAAAATTTTAAATTTTTTGAAAAAAAAACCTCATGAAACAATGATAGGCATCCAAATATAAATAGAATATAATTGAGAACAGAATTGGAGATATTTCCTGGTAGAAGTCAATATTTTAATCTTACATATATATCATAAAGTTGAAGATTACATATGATAACTGATAAAATAGAAGAATACCTTGAAAAAACTCAGATAAAATTATAGGCATACAAGTAGAATCATCACAAATTTGAAAATGAAGTGGAGGCAGTTTCTGACCAAACTGAAAGTTTCATATAGCATATTACTAATAAAGTAAATGAAATTCATAGGAAAAATTTAAAAATTGAAAGTTTTTTTGTTACTTTTCACATATACAATGATAAGCATACAAATACAATTAGAATGTAATCGAAAAATGAAGTGGAGACATTTTTATTTAAAATTGAAGATTTCCTGTAAAATATGTATGAAAAAAATTGAGGATAAATTAAGATAATTTATAAGATTGAAGATTTTTTGAAAAAAAAGGTCAGATACAATGATAGGCTTACAAATACATTGAAAATATAATTTAGGAGGAACTGGAGACATTTTCAAATAAAACTGAAGATTTTCATATAGAATACATATGTTAAAATAAAGATAACATAAGGAAATTTATAAAAATAAAGATTTTTTGGAAATACACTCAGATACAATAATAGGCATAGACATTCAATTAGAATACAACTGAAAAATGAAGTGGATATATTTTCTGATAAAACTGAAGATGTATGGTAAAATAACAGATTACTAGGGTAATTGATAAGATTGAAGTTTTATTTGGACAAAACTCAGATATAATAATAGGCACAAAAAGCAATTAGAATATAACTAAAAGACATGGAGACATTTTCCTATAAAACTGAAGATTTTCATCTAATATATATATGATAAAAATGAGGATAACATAACATAATTTATAAAATTGAATATTAACGAAAACCTCAGATACATTGATAGGTATATAAATACAATTAAAATGTAACTGAAAAAAGAAATGGAGATATTTTCATAAAGTAATGAAGATTTTCATCTAACATATATATCATAAAATTGAGAATAACAATGTATAAAATTGAAGATTTTTTTGAAAAAAACCTCAAATACAATGATAGCAATAAAAATATAATTAGAATTCAATTGAAAATGGAAGAGGAGACATTTTATTATAGAACTGAAGATTTTCATCTAAAATATGCATGATAAAATTGAGTATTATATAGGATATCTGATAAAATTGAAGATTTTCTTTGAAAAATCTCAGATACAATGCTAGGCATAGAAATAGAATTATCACTTAATGGAAAAAGGAAGTGGAAACATTTTCTGATGAAACTGAAGATTTTGTATAACACATTTCATGTAAAATAAGGGAAATTCATAGGAAAAATTTAAAAATCGAAGGTTTCTATGGTGATTTTCACAGTTACTATGGTACGCATACAAATACAATTAGAATGTAATTGAAAAAAGAAGTAGAGACCTTTTCCTCTAAAACTGAAGATTTGCCTCTAACAAGTATGATAAAATTGAGGATAACTTAAATCATGAAATTGAAGATTTTTTTGAAAAAAACTCAGATGCAGTGATAAGCATACAAATACAATTAGAATACAGTTGAAAAAGGATGAGGAGACATTGGCTGATAAAACAGAAAATATCTAGCATATGTATCAGAAAAATGAGAATTACATAGGATAATTGACAAAATTGTAGATTTATTCAGAAGAAACATTGAATACAATTATAGGAAAACAAATACAATTAGAATACAATTGAGAAAGGATGTGGAGACATATTCTGTTAATTCTGAAGCTTTACATCTAACTTATGGATGATAAAATGGATGATAACATGGGAAAATTGATAAAATTGAAGATTTTTGTGATAAAATCTCAGATACAATGAAAGGCATACAAATAAAACTATATAAGTGAAAAAAGTGGAGACATTTTCTGATAAAACTGAAGATTTTTGTATAACATTTCTGATTAAATTATGGAAATTCATGTGAAAATGTTAAATTTTGAAGATTTTTGTTGTAATTTTCACAGATACAATGGTTGTCATACAAAGAAATAATAATATAGTTGAAAAAGGAAGTGGAGATATTTATTGATAAATCTGAGGAATTTTGCATAACATATATCTGATAAAATTATGGAAATTCCTAAAAACCAGTAAAATTTGAAGATTTTTGTGATAATTTTCAGATACAATGGTTGGCATACAAAGAAATAATAATATAGTTGAAAAATGAATGGAGATATTTTGATAAATCTGAAGAATTTTACATAACATATATGACAAAATTATGGAAATTCATAAGAAAACTAAAATTTGAAGATTTTTGTGGTAATTTTCACAGATACAATGATAGGCTTTCAAACACAATTATAATGTAATTGAATAAAAAGAATAGAGACATTTTCTAATAAAAGTGAAGATTTTCATCTAACATATGTATGTTAAAATTGAGGATAACATAAGAAAATTTATAGAATTGAACATATTTTGGAAAACAAAAACTCAAATACAAGGATAGGCATACAAATCCAACTAAAGTACTATTGAAAAAGGAAGAGGACAAATTTATGTAAAGAACTGCAGATTTTCATCTAACATATATATGATAAAATTGAGGATTACATAAGATAATTGATAAAATTGAAGATATATTTGGAAAAATACTCAGATACAATGATCTGCATACAAATACAATTAGAATATAATTGAAAATGGAAGTGGAGATACTTTCTGATAATACTGAAGCTTTTCATCTAACATATGCATGATAAAATTGAGGATTGCATAGGATACCTGAAAAATTTTAGATTATTTTGAAAAAAACACTCATATACAATGATAGGAATTAAAATAGAATTAGAATGTAATTGAAAAGCGAGTGGAGATATTTTCTGGTAGAACTGAAGATTTTAATCTAATATTTATATCATAAAATTGAGGATTACATATGATAACTGATAAAATTGAAGATTTTTTGGACAAAAAGTCAGATACAATGATAGGCATACAAGTAGAATTATCACATATTTGAAGATGAAGTAGAGATATTTTCTGACCAAACTGAAGATTTTGTATAATATATTACTGATAAAGGGAAATTAATATGAAAATTTAAAAATTGAAAATTTTTGTGGTACTTTTCACAGATACAATGGTAGGCATACAAATACAATTAGAATGTAATCGAAAAATGAAGTGGAGATATTTTGATTTAAAATTGAAGATGTTCCTCTAAAATATATATGATAAAATTGAGGATAAATTAAGATAATTTATAGAATTGAAGATTTTTTTGAAAAAAAAACACAGATACAATGATAGGCATAGTAATACACTGAGAATATAATTGAAGGAGGAAGAGGATACATTTTCATATAAAACTGAAGATTTTCATATAACATTTGTATGATCAAATGAGGATATCATAAAGTAATTTATAAAATTAAAGATTTTTTGAAAAAACACTCAGATACAGTGATAGGCATAGAAATACAATTAGAATACAACTGAAAAATGAAGTGGAGACATTTTCTGATAAAACTGAAGATTTTCATCTAGCATATGTATGATAAAATAAAGGATTACTAGGGTAATTGATAAAACTGAAGAGTTATTTGGACAACTCAGATAAAATTATACCATAAAATTACAATCAGAATATTACTAAAAGAGACGTGGAGACATTTTCATATATAACTGAAGATTTTCTTCTAATATATGTATAATAAAAATGAGGATAACATAACATAATTTATAAAATTGAATATTTTTTACAAAAATCTCAGATACAATGATAGGTATATAATACAATTAGAATGCAACTGAAAATTGGAGACATTTTCATAAAGTAATGAAGATTTTCATCTAACATATATCATAAAATTGAGGATAACATAAGATAATGTATAAAATTGAAGATTTTTTTTTAAAAATCTGAAATACAACGATAGCCATACAAATATCATTAGAATTCAATAGAAAAATGAAGTGGAGACATTTTATGACAGAACTGAAGATTCATGTGAAATCTACATGATAAAATTCCGTATTAAATAGGATATCAGATCAAATTGAAGATTTTTTTGGAAAAATCTCACATACAATGATAGGACTATAAATAGAATTGTCAGATAATTGAAAAGGAAGTGGAGACATTTTCTAATAAAACTAAAGATTTCGTATAACATATTTCTGATAAAGTAATGGAAATTTATAGGAAAATTTAAAAATTGAAGATTTTTGTGGTAATTTTCGCAGATACAAGGGTAAGCATACAAATACTATTAGAATGCAATCAAAAAAGGAAACAGAGACATTTTCCTATAAAACTGAAGATTTTCCTCTATCATATGTATGATAGTGTACAGAGACATATTGAGGTGTCTGGCCACATCTCAGGAACTTGACATTGGTCAAGGTGAACTCCTCTCCCAGCCTTTGAGCAGGGATTCCTGTACTATTCACAGTCCTGCCCCACCTGGGGAAGAGTGCTCATTGTGAAGGTGAAGTTCCTGCAGACATATGAATGCCTGACTTGAGCAGGTGACCAGCCCAGCTTCCTGAGCAGTGGAACCAACACCCAAAGAAGCCACGCTGGACTCTGGGAGGAGGGGCTCCCCCAAAACTGTTAAATTGTCTGAGCTCCATTAATCTTCAGCCTTGTTCAGTAAACTATCTTCTTGGCTCCCCTTCTTTTCATCCTTCCCCATTCATCCCTCAGCTTCTGTTTCCAGAAACCCAGTTCTCAGTCGCTGCAGACAGCTAAGAATGGTGCCTGAACTTGTGCCTGGACTCGAGAAGATTTCCTGAGGTGACCCTGTCTTGGCGAAGCTCTGCAGAAAACGGAAAAAAGATGGTCCTGCACGGTGAGCAAAACAGGTGCTGGAGGATATGGACTAAGTGAGGTAGTGGCTCCCCACCATTGATCTTGCTTAGGGGGCAGACAATGGAATTATGGGGCTAGAAATTTATAGGCATTTGTCCACAGCTATTAAGAACTGAATTCAGGTGAAAAAGAAAAGGGTTTTAAAACAGGCATATGTCTGCAGCCTCCAAGAGCTGCTTTAAGAAAGGTTGAAAAATGAGAGATAGAGAAAGAGAGTAGGAAAATGGATGTAATTCCATAACAAGCATGCTTTCCTTTCTGTGTTTGTCCTCGGGTGCACACCATGTCTACATGTTCATGTCCTATGTGTGTGTGAAATGTCCTATTCATGGCATTGTATGAATGACTATAATTGTTTCGTGTTAAAAGAAAAATTGGTAGAAATTTCATCTATTGGCAGTCTCTTAATCTAGCCATGGTTCACAGCAGAGGTTGATTTAAGGTATCCCATACTCAGCTAGAAATCAAAGTTGAGAGAAAGATGCTTTTAAAAGGGCCTGCAGCTATAAGTCTAGGACAAGTGAATTAATGGTTGCATCTCCCAAAGAAAAATGTCTACAGTTGTGGTTTTTGGTTCAACGTGCTTTTATTCTCTTGAAATTGCAGCTAGAAAAAGGAAAATTGTTTGATTCAAGTTTATGAGATTCATGTAATCGTTTTATTCTTATTTATAATTGGTCTTAAAGGTATAAATATATTTTACATGTTTCAACTATAGAAAATTGGCTTATAAGTCATTGGACATAATTTAAAAGGTATAATGTTGTTAAGAGAAAGTTGGTTTGGCCAGCGAAACGTGGCTTAGAGCGGCACACACTTTGTTCGCCTTTTTTGTAGTTGGTCTTAAAAATATAAATATGTTCTACATGTTTTGACTACAGAGTATTGGCTTATGAATTATTGTGCATGATTTAAATGGTATAGAGTTGACAATAAGAGAGTTGGGAGCTAATAGCTCGAGGTTACGGCCATCTCGAACACATGGCATGTTGAGACTCAGAGAATGCAGGTCTCTGGGATGCTTCTAAATTAGCAAGGTGTTTGGTGTAAATTTTAACCTAGAAATTAGACTTACAAGGAATAAGATTTAAAATAATGTCTCTTCAATTAGTTATACTATCATATACTTAAACACAAGAACTGTCAGACCAACCTTACAGTATAAAAGTAATGCATTTGCCATTGATTTTAAGGAAGGTGGATTGTTTAAAATTGGGTTTTGCTTCCAAAGTTGTAAGTTAAGCTCTAATATTGCTAGAGAAAATTAAATTACAATAAAAATTGCCAGTGTGCCATTGGCTGCAATTTGCAGCCTTGTTAAAGACTCGTGATTCTTACTGTATGTTATAATTAAGACAATTTTAAGAGTGATAAAGGTTAGAAACAGCTGTGCCCAATATGAGCCTATTTTCACTTTTTCATAAGTATTATTACAGTGGTAGAAGCAAAATTTAATCCTTCAATATTAAAAAGGAGATCTTAGTGGGAATTTGATATCAAACACGTTGTTAGTTCTGAGATCTGTAATGTCATATAGGCGACAGGGAGCCATGCAAGTATAGGCCTGTTACCAAGGCAATGGCCACCATATACCCAGAATTCAATGAGCCTACCTTTTTACCTGAAATTTACATTACCACCCATATATAATGGGTAAAGTTTTTTCCCAGCTCACTTCTTTCCTTCCTTCCCTGCCTTCTTCCCACCTGCTCTACCTTTACCCCATCTTAAATAAAGCCTCGTGGGACTGTCTGGTGAGGTCTGGTCCCTCATTGCGGCCCACACCTCTGCTGCTTCTCCACCACAGCCAGTGGCCCACATGGCAGGCATACAGGTGACTAGCATGGGATGCAGGTCATCAAACTGCGTGAAAAAACCAAAATTTTGGCAAGCCGATCCAGGAGAGCTACAGACACCACAAGAAGACACCTGAGCCGCCTTGAACTTAGCCACAGCCACCTCGGTAGCTGCTGCCTTTGCCAACTACGCTGCCTCTGCCTCTGCCGCCATCTCCGCAATTGCCACGCAAATTCTCCACCAGGCAGACTGCTGCAGCCTGAGACCCACAAACTTCCATCACGTGAGTACACTAGCACTCAGCACGTGGAGTTATCTCCGGGCCAACAGACTAAACAGTTCCACATTCCCAGCTATTGGATTGCACATTCTTACAGACAGACATGGCAAATTGGTAAGGTACCTCGGATAGCTAGGGGAAATCTTAGCCAAAAATAGGTACTTGCCAGCTGGGCGGTGGTGGCGCACGCCTATAATCCCAGCACTTGGGAGGCAGAGGCAGGAGGATTTCTGAGTTCGAGGCCAGCCTGGTCTACAGAGTGAGTTCCAGGACAGCCAGGACTATACAGAGAAACCCTGTCTCGAAAAAACAACAACAACAAAAAAAAAATAGGTACTTGCCTGCTTATTTCAGGTTAAGATTTGCTCCTTAGGCCCAGCTCACACGACTGGAATCTAGCTAACATTCGTGATAGGACGGTTAACCCTTTGGGCATTACCCTTCACTGGGAAGTGTCCAATACCCCTCTTAGGTTTCACAGCTGCCACAGAAGCCATGGTCCAGGCTGGGCACTTTCCCCGCATTCCAGGAACATATAAGGTCGTAGAGGTCCTCAAGACGGCCTGGACTTCTAGCCTAGCTGGTAGTGGTATTAATATATTTTTTCCAGGATGCTGGGATAAGATTTAATACCTTTTACCCACCCAATGGGCAGTAAACTGTCTTCGACTGTACCTCCAGGCACCCCACTGGGATGCCCCCTGGAGAATCTCAAGTCTCTAAAACTAGCCTCCAATTTGAGGTGATCAAAGCTAATAAACCTCTGTGGTAAGGTCTGGATTAAATATAAGCTAGACAATAACTCCAAATGTCCCCCTAATGGCACCCTAGACCCGATCATTTTAAGGGATCTTAATACATACTGTCAGCAATCCGGTAAATGGAATGAGGTTCTCTATGTCCAAGCTTTCATTTATCTCCACTCTAAACCCACTCTCTGCTCTGCCTGTCCCCCTTCCCAACTCCTCTTAACCATGAAACCTACCCACCTTCCTCTAGATGATGCTATGTTCGATCCAGCTGAGGAGCCACCCCTAATCTGCCGCAGGCCTACCGGGCCTGCGAGATCCAAAACTGCAGCTTCAGTCTCTCTCTCTCTCTCAACAGGTCCTGGAGTCTACTAATCAAACTTCCCCAACAGGCTCTCCTTAAGGCCCCAGCCTTACACCTCCCTGACCTGAGTCATCCTTTCTCCCCTATGTAACTGAAAAGGAGGGATTTGCCCTTGGAGTCTTAGGTCACCAGCTAGGACCTTCTTTTGCACCCGTAGCATATTTATCCAAAAGACAGGATTTAACCATCCAAGGATGGGCACCTTGTATTCATACCTTAGCAGCTGCTGAACTCCTTATTTGAGAGTCAACGAAACTAACCTTTGTGTCTCCCATAACTGTGATCTCTTCTCATAACCTGTCGCAACTCCTAACTTATAAAGTCTTGCAGACTCTACCTCCCTCCAGGATCCTATCTCTTCAGGTAGCACTAATAGAGGATTCCATGCTCGCGTTCCAATCATGTCCTCCTCTGGATGTCTTCACAGCTGAAAGAGGTGGTCTTTGCTTATATATACCCAGAACTCAATGGGCCTACCTTTTTACCTGAAATTTATATTGCCACCCATATATAATGGGTAGCGTTTCTTCCCTGCTCTCTTCTTTTCTTTCTTCCCTGTCTTCTTCCCACCCACTCCACCTTTACCCCATCTTAAATAAAGCCACGTGGAACTGTCTGGTGAGGTCTGGTCCCTCATTGCAGCCCACACCTCCACCGCTTCTCTGCCGTGACCCAAGGCCTGCATGGCGGGCATACAGGTGACTTGCGTGGGCTGCAGGTCACCGAACTGCATGGAAAAACCAACACAGGTTCGTTTGACTACTAAAAACCAAGGAGTAACATCTTTCCAAAAACGCTGAAATTACAAGTTGTTTCTGTTTGCTATTCAACCCTCATGTCCTTGCAAGATAGGTGGGTTTGCCTCTGGCCTTAGACAATAGGCTCAGATTAGAAGATATTTACATTTGAGGAACCTCATGCTTTGTCCTTGCAAACCAGTGGGTGTTGGAAAAACATTTACATTTGAGTTAATGCAAAGCTTAGACTTTCCTCAATGGAAGTTTGCAAGGAATTGATTTTATCTTGCAGTCCCTACCTAGGGAGTATTTAGCCAAAACAACATTTTTGACTTAATTTAGGTGTGGTTCAAAATGCAGTTCAAATTTATGAAAGATTACTAAGGCTATGTAGAACTTATAAAGGCATTAAAATTTGGCCTGCCTACTCCATACAAAATTATTATAGATTTAAAGGGTTGTGTTTTGCTTTACATTCTGATAATTATAAAGGCATTTGCTTCTATGGTCTAACTTTAAAGAAACAAAGCAATATCATTAGAAGGATTTTCCTCGTACAATGCCTGATAGCCTTACTTGATGTCAAAAGGTTTTTTTCTCATCATGAGGAGCTAGGATCTTAGATTTTTCTGAGTATAATGTTCATGGAATGTTTGTTACAGGCCTTTTTTTTAACAATTGGGCTTTTAAATTTTTAAGTAAGTGATTTTCAAAGGTTGGTAGGATATATTAATTGGCTTATCTTATATTAACCTCATCTTAAGCTTGCCACGGGAGGCCTTATACCTCCCTTTTCAAGTAGATATAAATTAACTGGCAAAAGGATAGTTTTACAGATAATGAACTCTACTGTAATCAGTTGTTTATGATATATGTTCACTGCCATTCCTGGCAAAGAGAACATTAATGTAGAATCACCTTTTTTTTTAAATCTCCAAGTAAAGTTTTGACACACTCCGATAAATATATTTGTGTGTTAATAAAATGTCGTAAGATAGTTATAAAAATATTTTAAAAGGAATGTTTTAAGAGCCTGATAAAACATTTGTTCCTTGCTTCAAGCAGTAATCAAGATTATTATTGATGGTTGATCTATTACATGGGAAGCCTTTTTAGGCAAAATTAATAATTGTTATCCAAAAGATAATTTGTTGCAATTTACTTTTATATTTCTATACATACATCCTATAAAGACTAAAACTATTTTTGGATTGGAGCTCATGTTTACTCTTTTGAGATTGCCCATGATTCTGCACAGATAATTGACTTGGGTGCTGTAGTGGTTATTTTTAAGATGTTAAAAATCAAGCTTTTAGTAATGGTAAATATATATATATATATATATATATATATATATATGTGTGTGTGTGTGTGTGTGTGTGTGTGTGTGTGTGTGTGTGTCTCATGGTTTACAATTGCTTAAAATTGTTCCCTTTTTATCAATGTTAATCCTTAATTTTTATAATTGTTTATGCAAATGTAATTCAAGTTAAAAAACATATGTTCTTTAAATGACTCGAGGGATGCTCCAAAGGCTGGAGAGATAGCCGTGGGTGCTGGGAGCCGAGCTCTTGTATTTTATAGATGTGAGCCTGAAGAGATGGCTCAGCCATTAAAGGCTAGGCCCTCAATTATGGAGTATGGAAGTTTATTCCCAGCAACCACATGGTGGCTCACAACCACCTATAATGGGATCTGACACACTCTTCTGGCATGTCTAAAGATAGCTAAAGTATATATATATATATATATATATATATATATATATATATATAAATTAATCCTTTAAACGGTGCCTGGACAAGACCCATTAAGGCAAGGTACATGGAATTTATATCTCAGACAGACTTATAGAAAACAATTGGCTATATAAGCATATTCTTTATATCATCAAAATGGTAATGGCTTAAAGAAATAATTTTATATTTGTGCACATCAAATTATAAACATTTGTTCTTGGTGTCCTCAAATTCTATCTCTACCACATAATGATGTTAATTCTAGAGGACTTAATTGTTACAGATAAATGATATTAGCCATGCTTTCTGATTTAGAAAATTAAAATATGTACGTGTGACTATTGATACCTTTTCAGGCTTTCTAGTTGCCTAAAAAACAGGAGAAGCAATGAAAAAGATAATCAATCATTGTCTATGCTGTTTTTCTATATTGGGTGTTCCAAAGCAGATTAAAACATATCTTGGAAACTAGCTATTTCAATCAAGCATTTGAGACTACCTACAGACAGTTTAATATCACCCATATTACTGGGATTCCTTATAATCCTCAAGGACAAGTGCTTTTAGCAGGAATTTAACGTTGAGGCAAAATAGGGAAGTAGGTTAAGTCAAGAATTTTTATCTGAGGGTGGACCGAGAGATACAAGCTTCAGGCATAATCCTGGGCTCGGAAAAAGAAGTAGGCTCAGGTATTTTGGTCATCCTTACACACCCTTGAACAATTTTGTGGTTATTGTTCCACATTATACTAACTTTTGACCTTATTCCTGCATGTACCTAAGCTGGTATAAAACGGGGATTTAAAATTATTAAACCTGACTGCTCTAACAGAAAAAGCAGCTAAAAATCCTGTTTATTTTCTATAATGGTATAGTTATTGCATACATTATAATTTGTGCTTGGGGTTTCAACTTAAATTAAAAAAGCAATATCTTCTTGGAAGAGAGAAGAGAGGGTAAATTGTGTCCCCATACATATTATTTAAATTGTGCTTGTATAAATTTTTTTAAAAGTTTGGATGCCATAAAACTACTTGCTAAGTGTATATGGCATCCTATAACTAGGCATAATAAGCCTAGGTAAATTTAAGGAATTCACTTATTGACATATGCCATGATCCTGATTTAATATTGGGGAAGAAGGCATGTCTATGTTTTCTCCAAAGAACTCTGCAGAAGCAAGCTAGTTGCCAGAGTAATTGGTGTGGTATGCTGAAGATATGCTGACTGTGGACTTGCTGAGTGACCAGACAATGGCTCACCTGGATTATAAAATCACATGTCTTCAACAGACACTGGCAGACACCCTGGATTCAAACTTATACAAGTGGATCTCCGGAGATGGTGTTGCATATAAATCAGATCTATGCATGTTTGTCTTCTAACAAACATGGGCACCAATTGAGATGCCAGGCAAGGCACTGCAAGGGAAAGGGAAGAAATCCTGCGTCTGAGTTTTTTTAAAAGCATACCTGGCTGCATAGCGGTCGATGTTGAGAGACTGCGCTTATAATAAATAATAAGGCAGTCTATTTGCCCTCCCCCCAAAAGGACATCATTTATATTTAAGGGGGCCAAGGTCACTGCTTTTTCTCATTGGTTAAATGCCCACCATATTCAGATGGATATGTTTATCCACTTGTTTTCTACCTCCTCATTTTCAAATTAACAAAAAAAGGAGGAAATGTACAGAGCCATATTGGGGTGTCTAGCCACATGGCAGGAACTTGACATTGGTCAAGGTGAACTCCTCTCTCTGCCTTTGAGCAAGGATTCCTGTACTATTCACAATCCTGCCACACCGGGAGAAGAGTGCTCAGTGTGAAGGTGAAGTTCCTGCAGACATATGAATTCCTGAATTAAGCAGGTGAGCTGCCCAGCTTCCTGAGCCATGGAAACAACACCCAAAGAAGCCACGCTGGACTCTGGGAGGTGGGGCTCCCCCCAAAACTGTTAAATTGTCTGAGCTCCATTAAACATCAGCCTTGATCGGTAAACTATCATCTTGGCTCCCCTTCTTTTCGTCCTTCCCCATTCATCCCTATGCTTCCATTTCCAGTAACCCAGTTTGTAGTAGCTAAAGGCAGCTACATGATAGAATTGAGGAAAACTTAGGGTAATTTAAAAATTGATGATTTTTTTGCAAAACACTCAGATACAATGATAAGCTTACAAATACTATTAGAATTAAATTGAAATTGAAGATAAGACATTTTCTCATGAAACTAAAGATTTTCATTTAACATTTGTATGATAAAATTGAAGATTACATAGGATAACTAATAAAATTGAAGATTTTCTTTGAAAAATCTCAGATATAATGATAGGCATACAAATATAATTAACACATAATTGAAAAAGGAAATGTAGACACTTTCTGATAAAACAGAAGATTTTGTATAACATGTTTCATGTAAAATAAGGAATTTCATGGGAAAAATTAAAAAAATGAAGATTATTGTGGTAATTTTCACAGACATAATGGAATGCATACAAATATAATTAGAATGTATTTGCAAAAAGAAGTGGAGAAATTTTCCAATAAAACTGAGGATTTTCCTCTAATATATGTATGATAAAAATGAGGATAAATTCAGTTAATTCGTGAAATTGAACATTTTTTTGAAAAAAACAACAACAGAGAAGCAATGATAAGTATACAAATACAATTAGAATACAATTGAAAATTGAAGAGAAGACATTTTCTGATAATACTGAAGATTTTTTTCTACCATATGTATGATAAAATTGAAGATTACATTGGATAATTGATAAAATTAAAGATTTATTCAGACAAAAACTCGGACAAAATGACAAGCATACAAATACAATTAGAATACAATTGAAAAAGGACATGGAGCCATGTTCTTTTTATCCTGAAGCTTCACATATAACTTATAGATGATGAAATCGATAACATAGGAAAATTGATAAAATTGAAGATATTTGTGATAAAATCTCAGATATAATGAAAGGCATACAAGTACAACAATAAGCAAGTGTAAAAGAAAGTGGAGACATTTTCTGATAAAACTGAATATTTTGTATAACATTTCTGATTAAATTATGGAAATTCATGTGAAAATGTTAAAATTTGAAGATTTTTGTGTTTATTTTCACAGATATAATGGTAGGCATACAAATAAATAGTAATATAGTTGCAAAAGGAAGTGGAGATATTTTCTGATAAACCTGAGGAATTTTGCACAACATATATCTGATAAAATTATGGAAATTCATAGGAAAACTGTAAAATTTGAAGTTTTTTGTGATAATTTTCACAGATCCAATGATAGGCTTACAAACACCATAAGAATGTAATTGAAAAAAGGAATAGAGACAGTTTCTGATAAAACTGAAGATTTTCCTCTAACATATATATGTTAAAATTGAGGATTGCATAATATAATTTATAAAAATGAAAATATTTTGGAAAACAAAAACTCACAAACAAGCATAGGCATAAAATAACACTAGAGTATAATTGGAAAAGGAAGAGGACCCGTTTTTGTAAAGAACTGAAGATTTTTATCTAACTATGTATGATAAATTGAGGATTACATAAGATAATTGATAAAATTGAAGATTTATTTGGAAAAATATTCAAATACAATGACCTGCATAAAAAATATATTTAGAATATAATTGAAAGGGAAGTGATAATATTTTCTGATAGAACTGAAGCTTTTCATCTAAAATATGCATGAAAAAATTGAGGATTACATAGGATAACTAATAAAATTTTAGATTTTCTTGAAAAAATACTGAGATACAATGATAAATATGCAAATAGAATTATCACATATTTGAAAATGAAGTGGAGACATTTTCTGACAAAACTGAAGGTGTCGTATAACATATTCCTGATTAAATAAGGGAAATTCTTAGGAAAAATTTAAAATTAAAAAAATTTATGCTAATTTCAACAGATACAGTGCTAGGCATACAAATACAATTAGAATGTAATCGAAAAATGAAGTAGAGACATTTTTATTTTATTTTTTAATTTTTTAATTAATTAATTAATTAATTTATTTATTTATTTATTTTCTATGTTCTTTCTTTACATTCCAAATGCTTTCCCCTTTTCCAGTTTCCCCCTCACCATATAACCCATAAGTCCTCTTCCCCACTGCCCATTCCCCATTCGCCCCCCAATACTTTCTCTGTTCTTGTACTCTCCTATAAAACTGGAACCAGTCTTTTCGAGAAGAGTGTGTCCTCTCCTTCATTCTCCTTGGGAATCTTTTGATTTGCTAATTGTGCTGTGAGTATTCAGAGCTTCTGGGCTCATTAATATCCACTTATCAGTGATTGCAATTCATGTGTATTCTTTTGTGATTGGGTTAACTCACTTAGGATGATATTTTCCTGATCCAACCATTTGCCTACAAATTGAATGAATTCATTATTTTTAATTGCTGAGTAGTATTCCATTGTATAAATATACCACATTTTCTGTATCCATTCCTCCTTTGAGGGACATCTGGGCTCCTTTCCGATTCTGGCTATTATAAATAAGGCTGCTATGAACATAGTAGAGCATGTATCTTTATTGCATGCAGGGGAATCCTCAGGGTATATGTCCAGGAGTGGTATTAAAGGGCCCTCTGGAAGTGGCATGCCAAATTTTTTGAGGAACCAGCAGACCGAATTCCAGAGGGGTTGTACCATCTTGCAATCCCACCAACAGTGGAGGAGTGTTCCTCATTCTGCACGGCCTCGCCAGCACCTGTTATCTCTTGAGTATTTAATCTTAGCCATTCTGACTGGTGTGAGGTGGAATCTCAGGGTTGAAATAAAAAGATTTGCATTTCCCTGATGACTAATAATGTTGAACATCTCTTAAGGTGCTTCTCAGCCATCCAAATTTCTACTGGTGAAATTTTTTTGTTTACCTATGTACCCAAATTTTAATAGGGTTATTTGGTTCTTTGGGGTCTAACTTCTTAAGTTTTTGAATATACTGGATATTAGCCCTCTGTCGGATGTGGGGTTAGTGAAGATCTTTTCCCAATTTCTTGGTTGCTGTTTAGTCGTTCTGACAGTGTCCTTTGCCTGGCAGAAACTTTGTAATGTTAACAGGTCCCACTTGTCAATTTTTGATCTTAGAGCATAAGCTATTGGTGTTCTGTTCAGGAATTTCCCCCCCGTGCCCATGTCCTCCAGTGTCTTCCCCAGTTTCTTTTCTATTAGTTTCAGTGTGTCTAGATTTATGTGGAGGTCCTTGACTCACTTGGAGTTGATCTTAGTACAAGGTGATAAGAGTGGGTCAATTTGCATTCTTCTGCATGTTGACCTCCAGTTGAACCAGAACCATTTGTTGAAAAGGCTATCTTTTTTTCCACTGGATGGTTGTAGCTTTTTAATCAAAGATCAAGTGACCATAGGTCTCTGGGTTCATTTCTGGGTCTTCAATTCTATTCCACTGATCTACTTGCCAGTCGCTGTACCTATACCATGCAGTTTTTGACACAGTTGCTCTGTAATACTGCTTGAGGTCAGGGATATTGATTCCCCCAGAAGTCCTTTTATTGTTGAGAATAGTTTTAGCTATCCTGGGTTTGTTGTTACTCTAGATAAATTTAAGAATTGCTCTTTCTAGATCTATGAAGAATTGATTTGGGATTTTGATGGGGATTGCATCGAAACTGTAGATTTCTTTTGGCAAGATGGCCATTTTTACTATATTGATCCTGCCAATCCAAGAGCAAGAAATATTTTTCCATCTTCTGAGTTCTTTGATTTCTTTCTTCAAAGACTTGAAGTTCTTGTTATACAGATCTTTCACTTGTTTGGTTAGAGTCATGCCAAGATACTTTATATTGTTTGTGGCTATTGTGAAGGGTGTTATTTCCCTAACTTCTTGCTCAGCCTGCTTTTCGTTTGAGTATAGGAAGGCTACTGATATGATTGAGATGATTTTATAACCAGCCACTTTGCTGAAGTTATATATCAGCTGTAGGAGATCTCTGGTGTAGTTTTTTGGGTCGCTTAATTATGCTATCATGTCATCTGCAAATAATCATAGTTTTACTTCTTCCTTTCCAATTTGTGTCGCATACACTTCCTTATGTTTTCTAATTGCTCTCACTAGAACTTCAAGTACTATATTGAAAAGATATGGAGAAAGAGGGCAGCCTTGTCTAGTCAGTGATTTTAGTGGGGTTGCTTCAAGTTTCTCTCCATTTATTTTGATGCTGGCTACTGGTTTGCTGTAGATTGCTTTTACTATGTTTAGGTATGGGCCTTGAATTCCTGTTCTTTCCAGGACTTTTAGCATGAAAGGATCCTGAATTTTGTCAAATGCTTTTTCATCATCTAATGAGATGACCATGTGGTTCTTTTCTTTTAATTTGTTTATGTAGTGGATTACATTGATGAATTTTTGTATATTGAACCATCCCTGCATCCCTGGGGTGAAGTCTACTTGATCACGGTGAATGACCATTTTGATGTGCTCTTGGATTCGGTTGGCAAGGATTTTTTATGTATTTTTCATCGATATTCATAAGGGAAATTGGCCTATAGTTCTCTTTCTTTGTTGGATCTGTGTGGTTTTTATCAGCATAATTGTGGCTTCGTAGAACGAGTTTGGCACTGTTCCTTCTGTTTCTATTTTGTGGAATAGTTTGAAGAGTATTGGTGTTAGGTCTTCTTTGAAAGTCTGATAAAATTATGCACTAAAACCATCTGGTCCCATACTTTTTTTGGTTGGGAGACTTTTTATAACCCCTTCTATTTCTCTAGGGATTATGGGAGTGTTTAGATGATCTAATTGTTCCTGATTTAATTTTGCTATTTGGTATCTGTCTTGGAAATTGTACATTTCCTCCAGATTCTCCAGTTGCACTGAGGCTTTTGTAGTAGAATCTGATAATTTTTTAAATTTCCTCAGTTTCTCTTGTTATGTCCCTCCATTTTATATCTAATTTTGTTAATTTGGATACTGTCTCTCTGCCCATTCGTTAGTCTGGCTATGGGTGTATGTATCATGTTGATTTTCCCAAAGAACCAGCTCCTGATTTTGTTTATTCTTTGTATGGTTCGCTTTGTTTCTACTTGATTGATTTCAGCCCTGAGTTTGATGATTTCCTGTCTTCTACTTTTCCTGGGTGAATTAGCTTCTTTTTGTTCCAGGGCTTTCAGGTGTGCTGTTAAGCTGCTAGTGTATGTCTCTTTTGGAGACACTCAGGGCTATGAGTTTTCCTCTTAGCACTGCTTTCATTGTGTCACATAGATTTGGATATGTTGTACCTTCATTTTCATTGAATTCAAAGAATCTTTGATTTCTTTATTTATTTCTTCCTTGACCAAGGTGTCATTGAGTAAAGTATTTTCAGTTTCCATGTGTATGTGGGCTTTCTGTTGTTTTTCTTGCTAAAGGGAGAACACATTTACTCCACAGTGATCTGATAGGAGGCATTGGATTAGTTCGATCTTCTTCTATTTGTTGACATCTCTTGTGACCAATTATATGATCAATTTTGGAGAAGGTATCATGTGGTGCTGAAAAAAAGGTATATTCTTTTGCTTTGAGATGAAATGTTCTATAGATAGATAGATAGATAGATAGATAGATAGATAGATATCTGTTAAATCCAATCGGTCCAAAGCTTCAATTAGTTTCACTGTGTTCCTGTTTCTGGTTTCCTGATCAGTCCACTGAGGATAGTGGAGTATTCAAATCAATCACAATTATTGTGTTAGGTGCAAAGTGTGCTTTTATCTTTAGTAAAGTTCAAGCATAGTTGTTCAGAATTGAGAGTTCTTGGTGAATTTTTCTTTGACCAGCAAGAAGTGACCTTCCTTGTCTCTTTTGATGACTTTAGGTTGAAAGTCAATTTTATCTAATATTAGAATGGCTATGCCAGCTTGTTTCCTGAGACCATTGTTTGTCTTTGACACTGAGATGCGTTTCCTGTATGCAGCAAAATGTTGTTGATATTTGCATCTGTGGACCCTGATTTCTTCTCAAGGTTTTGTATCTCCAACGTTGTCTCCCTTTGCAATTTCCTAGTTGTTTCTACTTCTGTTTTTAGATCCTGGATGGTTTTGCTCAGATCTTCCGCTTGCTTATTTGTATTTTCATGTATTTCTTTAAGAGATTTGTGTGTTTCCTCTTTCATGAATTTTACTTGTTGACCCACATTCTCCTGTAGTTCTTTAAGTGATTTTTGTAATTCCTCCTTATTGGCTTCTATTTTTTGATCCATATTCTCCTGTATTTCTTTAAGTTATTTTTGTGTTTGCCTTGTAAGGGCTTCTAATTTTTATCCATTCTCTCCTGTATTTATTTAAGAGATTTATCTATGTGTTCTGCTATCAGCATCCTGACCAATGATTTTAGATCCAAATCTTGTTTTTCTGGTGTGTTGTGGTATCCGGCACTTACTTCTGTTGGGGAACTGGGTTCGGATGCTGACATATTGCATTGATTTCTGTTAGTAACGTTCTTACCTTTGTCTTTTGCCATCTGGTTATCTCTGGCCTTAGTTGGTCCTGTAGTCACTAGCTTGTGCTTGAACCTCCTGTGGGCTTGTAAAGCTATTTCCCCACCACTGCATGACTGGCTTTCCCCTGGCACAGATTGCTGATATGTTGTTCTCTTCTTGGATGCTGTTGGACTCGTGGTGTATCTTCTGGTTCTGCCTGCTCAATCCAAGTAGTGGCCACCATGATAGCAGCGGTTGTGCAGAGTGCAGGGTCCCCCCTCAGGGCAAAGAACACATGCCTGGCTGGGATCCAAGGAACCACTGCTTTGCCCAGATCGCTGCCTGGAAGCCTTGAGTCCCCAGAGATCCCAAATTCTGGAAATCACATGTACCTGGTTCAGCTCACTTAGTCCAGAAAGCTTCAAGGATGTCTGCGGTGGCCACGGGGAGTGGGGAGTGCCGACATTTTTATTTAAAATTGGAAAATTTCCTCTAAAACATTTATGATAAAATTGAGGATAAATTAAGGTAAATTATAAAATTGAAGAATTTTTTGAAAAATAACTCAGATACAATGATAGGCATACAAATATTCTTAGACTATAACTGAAGGAGAATGTGGAGACATTTTCATATGTAACTGAAGATTTTCATAAAAACATAAAAATGATTAAAATGAGGATATTATAAGGTAATTTATAAAACTAAATTTATTTTGGAAATATAGTCAGATACAATGATAGGCATAAAAATAAAGATTACATAAGATAATTCATAAAATTGAAGATTTATTTGTAAAAGTACTAAGATACAATAATCTGCATGCAAATACAGTTAGAATGTAATTGAAAAGGGAAGTGGAGATATTTTCTGATAGAACTGAACATTGTCATCTAAAATATGCATGATAAAATAGAGGATTACATAGGATAACTGATAAAATTTTAGATTTTTTTTGAGAAAAAAACTCAGATACAATGATAGGCATCCAAATAGAATTATCAGATAACTGAAAAGGGAAGTGGAGATATTTTCTGGTAGAACTGAAGATTTTAATCTAACATATGTATCATAAAATTGAGGATTACATATGATAACTGATAAAATTGAAGCCTTTTTTGGAAAAAACTCAGATACAATGATAGGCATGCAAGTATATTTAGAATATAATTGAGGGAGGAAGTGGAGACATTTTCATATAAAACTGAAGATTTTCATATAACACACATTATAAAATGAGGATATCAAAAAGTAATATATAATATTAAAAATATTGCGTGGAAAACACCCAAATACAATGATGGACATAGAAAAACACTTAGAATACAACTGAAAAACCAAGTGGAGATATTTTCTGATAAAACTGAAGATTTTCATCTAACATATGAATGATAAAATAAAGAATTATTAGGGTAATTGATAAAATTGAAGATTTATTTGGACAAAACTCAGAAAGAATGATACGCATAAATATACACTTAGAATATAAATATAAGCGAGGTGGAGACATTTTCATATTAAACAGAAGATTTTCATCTAATACATGTATGATAAAAATGAGCATAACATAATATAATTTGTAAAATTGAATATTATTTGTGAAAACCTCAGTTACGTTGATAGGCATATAAATACATTTAGAATGTAATTGAAAAAGAAATGGAGACATTTTTGTAATGTAATTAAGGTTTTCATCAAACATGTGTATGATAAAATTGAGGATAACATAAGATAATGTATAAAATTGAAGATTTTTTTAGGAAAAACTCAAATACAATGATAGCCCTACAAATATAATTATAATTCCATTGAAAAAGGAAGTGGAAACATTGTATGAAAGAACTGAAGATTTTAATCAAAAATATGCATAATAAAATTTTGGGTTAAATAAGATATCTGATAAAATTGAAGATGTTTTTGGAAAAATCTCACATACAATGATAGGCAAACAAATAGAATTATCAGATAATTCAAAAGGAAGTGGGGATATTTTCTGATAAAACTAAAGATTTTGTGCAGCATATTTCTGATAAAGTTAGGGAAATTCAAAAAAAATTAAAAATTGAAGATTTTTGTGGTAATTTTCACAGATACAATGGTAAGCATACAAATGCAATTAGAATGTAATTGAAAAAGGAAGTAGAGCCATTTTCCTATAAAACTGAAGATTTTCCTCTAACATATGTGTGATAAAATTCAGGAAAACTTAGGATAATTTATAAAATTGAGGATTCTTTTGAAAAAAAACTCAGATACAATGATAAGCTTACAAATACGATAAGAATTTAATTGAAAAAGGAAGATGAGACATTTAATCATAAATTTGAAGATTTTCATTTAACATATGTATGACAAAAATTGAGAATTACATAGGATAACTGATTAAATTGAAGATATTCTCTACAAAAATCTCAGATACAATGATAGGCATACAAATACAATTAGAATAAAATTGATAAAGGAGTTAGAGTCATTTTTGTATAAAAATGACGATTTACATCTAACATATGTATAATAAAATTGAGGATGCCATAAGATAATTTTTAAATCTGAAGATATTTTTGTAATAAAAACTCAGATTCAATGATAGGCATATAAACACAATTAGAATACAATTGAAAAAAGGAATTGGACACATTTTGTGATAGAACTCAAGATTTCGACTAACATATGCATGATAAAGGTGAAGATTACATAGGATTACTGATATAATTGAAGATTTTCTTTGAAAAATATCAGATACAATGATAGGCATACAAATACAATTATATATTGGAAAAGGGAAATAGAGATATTTTCTGATAAAACTGAAGATTGCGTATAACATGTTTCATATAAAATAAGCAAAATTCATAGTAAAAATTTAAAAATTGAAGATGCTTGTGGTAATTTTCACAGATACAATAGTATGCATACAATACAATTAGAATGTAATTGCAAAAAGAAATAGAGACATTTTCCTATAAAACTGAAGATTTTACTCTAACATGTATCATAAAATTGAGGATAACTTAATTCATGAAATTGAAGATTTTTTTGAAAAAGCACCTCAGATGCAATGATAACCATACAAATACAATTAGAATACAATTGAAAAAGGAAGAGGAGACATTTTCTGATAAAACTGAAGACTTTTATCTAATATATGTATGATGAAATTGAGAATTACATAGGATAATTTATAAAATTGAAGATTTATTCAGGAAAAATTCGGATACAATGATAAGCATAAAAATACAATTAGAATACAATTGAAAAAGGATGTAGAGACATATGCTGTTAATTCTGAAGCTTTACATCTAACTTATGGATGATATAATTTATGATAACATAGGAAAATTGATAAAGTTGAGTATTTTTGTGATAAAATCTCAGATACACTGAAAGGCATACAAATAAAACTATAAATAAGTGAAAAAGAAAGTGGAAGCTGGGCAGTGGTGGTGCACGCCTTCAATCCTAGCACTTGGGAGGCAGAGGCAGGCGGATTTCTGAGTTTAAGGCCAGCCTGATCTACAGAGTGTGTTCCAGGACATCCAGGGATATATAGAGAAACCCTGTCTTGAAAAAAAAACAAAAGAAAGTGGAGACATTTTCTGATAAAACTGAAGATTTTTGTATACCATTTCTGATTAAATTATGGAAATACATGTGAAATTGTAAAAATTTGATGATTTTTGTCATAATTTTCACAGATACAATGGTTGGCATACAAATAAATAATATATTTGAAAAAAGAAGTGGAGATATTTTCTGATAAACCTGAAGAATTTTGCATAACATATCTTATATAATTATGGAAATTCATAGAAAAACTGTAAAACTTGAAGATTTGTATTTTCACATATACAATGGTAGGCATACAAATAAATGATAATATAGTTGAAAAAGAAAGTAGAGATATTTCCTGAATAATGTGAAGAATTTTTCATAACATATATCAGATCAAATTATGGAAATTTATAAGAAAACTGTAAAATTTAAAAATATGGTAATTTTCACAGATACAATGATAGGCTTACAAACATAATTAGAATGTAATTTTAAAAAGGAATAGAGACATTTTCTGATAAAACTGAAGATTTTCACCTAACATATGTATGTTAAAATTGAGGATTACATAAGATAATTTATAAAATTGAAGATATTTTGGAAAATAAAATGTCAGATACAAGGATAGGCATACAAAAACAACTAGAGTATTATTGATGAAGGAAGAGGACACAATTCTGTAAAGAACTGAAGATTTTCATCTAATATATGTATGATAAAATTGAGAATTTCAGAAGATTATTGATAAAATTGAAGATTTATTTGGAAAAATACTCAGATGCAACGATCTGCACACAAATATAATTAGAATATAATTGAAAAGGAAAGTTGAGTTATATTCTGATAGAACTGAAACTTTTCTTCTACAATATGCATGATAATATTGAGGATTACATAGGATAACTGATAAAATTGTAGATTTTTTGAAAAAAACACTCAGATCAAATGATATGCCCCCAAATAGAATTATCAGATAATTGAAAAGGGATGTAGAGATATTTATGGTAGAACTGAAGTTTTTATTCTAACATATGTTTCAGAAAATTGAGCATTACATATGATAACTAACAAAATTGAAGATTTTTTCAGAAAAAAACCCTCAGATACAATGATAGGCCTATGAATAGAATTATCATCTATTTGAAAAGAAAGTGAAGACATTTTCTGACAAAACTGGAGATTTCATATAATATATAACAGTTAAAGTAAGGGATATCCATAAGAACATTTAAAAATTGAAATTTTTTTTAATATTCACATACAATGGTATGCATACAAATACAATTAGCATATAATCAAAAAATGAAGTGGAGACAGTTTTTACAAAATTGAAGATTTTCCTCTAAAATATCTATGATAAAATTGATGATAACTTAAGATAATTTATAAAATTAAAGATGTTTTTGTAAAAAATCAGATACAATGATACACATGCAAATACACTTAGAATATAATTGAAGGAGGAAGTGTAGACATTTTCATATCAAACTGAAGATTTTCATATAACATACATAGGATAAAATGAGAAATGATAATATCATAATTTAAATTATAAAATTAAATTTTTTTTGGAAAAACACTCAGATGCAATGATAGGCATAGAAATACAACTAGAATGCAATGGAAAAATGACCTGGAGACATTTTCTGATAAAACTGAAGATTTTCATCTAACATATGTATGATAAAATAAAGGATTACTAGGCTAACTGATAAAATTGAAGATTTATTTGAACAAAACTCAGGTACAATGATAGGCATAAAAATAAAATTAGATTATAACTAAAAATGTGGAGACATTTTCATACTAATCTGAAGATTATCACCTAATATATGTATGATAAAAATGAAGATAACATAATATATAAATGAATAATCTTTAAAAAAACTCAGATACATTGATAGTCAATTAAATACAATTAGAATGTAATTGAAAAAGTAAATGGAGACATTTTATGTTAGAACTGAAGAATTTCATCTAAAATGTGCATGATAAAATTGAGGATTACAAAGGATATCTGATCAAATTGAAGGTTTTTTTTGAAAAATCTCACATACAATGATAGGCATACAAATAGAATTATCAGATAATTGAAAAGGAAGTGGAAACATTTTCTGATAGAACTAAAGATTTCATATAATATATTTCTGATAAAGTAAGGAAAATTTATAGGAAAAAAATTAAAATTGAATATTTTTGTGGTAATCTTTCACAGAAACAATGGTACACATACAAATACAATTAGAATGTAACTGAAAAAGGAAGTGGAGCCATTTTCCTATAAAACTGAAGATTTTCCTCTAACATATTATGATAAAATTGAGGAAAACGTAGGATAATTCATAAAATTCATGATTTTTTGGCAAAAAAACTCAGATAAAATGATAAGCTTACAAAAACTATTAGAATTCAATTGAAAGAGCAAGAAGAGACATTTTCTCATAAAACTGAAGATTTTCATTAAGCATATGTATGATAAAACTGAGAATTAAATAGGATAACTGATTAAATTGAAGATATTATCTAAAAAATCACAGAAACAATGATAGGCATACAAATACATTTAGCATACAATTGAAAAAGGAACTGGACACATTTTGTGATAGAACTGAAGATTTTCATCTAACATGTATGATAAAATTGAGGATTACATCGGATAAGTGATAAATTTGAAGATTTTCTTTGAAAATCTGAGATACAATGATAGGCATAGGAATACAAATATCACAAAATTGAAAAAGGAAGTGGAGACATTTTCTGATAAAACTGACTGTTTTCATCTAACATATGTATGATAAAATAAATGATTACTAGGCTAACTGATAAAATTGAAGACTTATTTTAACAAAACTCAGATACAATGATAGGCATAAAAATACAATTAGAATACAACTAAAAGAGACAAGGAGACATTTTCATATAATACTGAGGATTTTCATCTAATATATATGATGAAAATGAGGATAACATAAGATAATTTACAAAATAGAATATATTTTGAAAAAAAAGAAAAACAATGATAGCCATACAAATATAAATAGAATTCAAATGAAAAACGAAGTGGAGACGTTTTATGATACAACTGAAGATTTTCATCTTAAATATGCATGATAAAATTGAGGATTAAGTAGGATATCTGATAAAATTGAAGATTTCTTTGGAAAAATCTCACATAAAATGATAGGCATACAAATAGAATTAATAGATTATTGAAAAGGATTTGGAGACATTTTCTGATAAAACCGATGATTTCATATAACATATTTCTGATAAAGTAAAGGAAATTAATAGGAAAAATTTTAAAATTGAAGATTTTTTGGTAATCTTCACAGAAACAATGGTACACATACAAATACAATTAGAATGTAATTGAAATAGGAAGTGGAGCCATTTTCCTATAAAACATGATTTTCCTCTAATATATGTATGATAAAATTGAGGATAAATTAAGGTAATTTATGAAATTGAAGAAGTTTTTTGAAAAAAACACTGACACAATGATAAGTATACAAATGCAATTAGAATACGATTCTAAAAAGATGAGGAGACATTTAGTGATAAAACTGAAGATTTTTATTTAACATATGTATAAAATAATGGACAATTACATAGGATAATTGATAATTAAGATATATTCAGAAAAATACTCGGATACAATAATAGCCATACAAATACAATTAGAATACAAGTGAAAAAGGACATGGAGATATATTCTGTTAATTCTGAGTATTTGCATTTAACTTATGGATGATAAAATGGATGATAACAAAGGAAAGCTGATAAAAATGAAGATGTTTTTGCTAAAATCTCAGATACAATGAAAGACATACAAAAACAACTATAAATAAGTGAAAAAGAAAGTGCAGACATTTATTGATAAAACTGAATATTTTTTGTAACATTTCTGACTAAATTTTGGAAATTCATGTGAACATGTTAAAATTTGAAGATATTTGTGGTAATTTTCGCAGATAAAAAAGTAGTCAAACAAATAATAATATAGTTCAAAAGGAAGTTGAGATATTTTCTGATGAAACTGGAATTTTGCATATCATATATCTGATAACATGTTAAATTTGAAGATTTTTGTGGTAATTTTCACAGATACAATGATAGGCTTACAAACACAATAAGAGTGTAATTAAAAAAGGACTAGATCAAGTGACCATGAGTCTGTGGGTTCATTTCTGGGTCTTCAATACTATTCCACTTATCTACTTGCCTGACGCTGTACCTATATACCATGCAGTTTTTAAGACAATTGCTTTGTAGTACTGCTTGCGGTCAGGGATATTGATTTCCCCAGAAGTCCTTTTATTGTTGAGAATAGTTTAAGCTATCCTGGGTTTTTTGTTATTCCAGTTGAATTTGAGAATTGCTCTTTTTAGTTCTATGAAGAATTGATTTGGCATTTTAATGGGGATTGCATGAATCTGTAGATTGCTTTTGGCAAGATGGCTATTTTGACCATATTGATCCTCCCAATCCAAAAGCATGAAATATTTTTCTATTTCCTCAGGTCCTCTTCGATTTCCTTCTTCAAGGACTTGAAATTCCTGTAAAGAAATAAAGATCTTTAACTTGTTTGGTTAGAGTCACGCCAAGATATGTTATATTGTTTGTGGCTATTGTGAAGGGTGTCATTTCCCTAACTTCTTCCTCAGCCTGCTTGTCCTTTGAGTATAGGAAGGCTACTGATTTGATTGAGTTGATTTTATAACCAGCTAACTTGCTGAAGTTGTTTATCAGCTATAGGAGTAGTCTGGTGGATTTTTTTGGGTTGCTTAAGTACACAATCATGTCATCTGAAAATAGTGATAGTTTGATTTCTTCCTTTCCAATTTGTATCCCTTTGACTTCCTTATGTTTTCTAATTGCTCTTGCTAGAACTTCAAGTACTATATTGAAAAGATATGGAGAGAGAGGGCAGCCTTGTCTAGTCCCTGATTTTAGAGGGATTGCTTCAAGTTTCTCCATTTATTTTGATGTTGGCTACTGGTTTACTGTATATCGCTTTTACTATCTTTAGGTATGGGCCTTGAATTCCTGTTCTTTCCAGGATTTTAGCATCAAAGGATGCTGAATTTTGTCAAATGCTTTTTCAGTATCTAATGAGATAACCATATGTTTTTTCTTTTAGTTTGTTTATGTAGTGGATTACATTGATGAATTTTTGTATATTGAACCATCCCTGCATCCCTGGGATGATCATGGTGAATGATCTTTTTGATGTGCTCTTGGATTCTGTTGGCAAGAATTTTATTTAGTATTTTTGCATCAATATTCATAAGGAAAATTGGCACATAGTTCTCTTTCTTTGTAGAATATTTTTGTGGTTTTGGTATCAGCATAATTGTGGCTTCGTAGAACAAATTGGGCAGGTTCCTTCTGTTTCTATTTTGGGGAATAGTTTAAAGAGTAATGGTGTTATGTCTTCTTGAAAGTCTGATAGAAACCTCCACTAAAACATCTGGTCCTGTACTTTTTTTGGTTGGAAGACTTTCTATAATCCCTTCTGTTTCTCTAGGAGTTATGGGAATGTTTAGCTGATATAATTGATCCTGATTTAATTTTGGAATTTTGTATCTGTCTAGAAAAGTGTCCATTTCCTCCAGTTTCTCCAGTTGTGTTGAGTATAGGCTTTTGTAGTAGGACCTAATGATTTGTTGAATTTCTGCAGTTTCTGTTGTTATATCCCCTTTTCATTTCTAATTTTGTTAATTTGGATACTGTCTCTGTGCCCTTTGGTTAGTGTGGCTAAGGGTTTATCTATCATGTTGATTTTCTCAAAGAACCAGCTCTTGGTTTTGCTCTCAATATATTCATAGCAGCCTCATTTATAATAGCCAGAAGTTGGAAGGAACCCATATGTCCCTCAAAGGAAGAATGGATACAGAAAATGTGGTATATTTATACAGTGGAATACTACTCAGCAATTAAAAAAATGAATTCATGCTATTTGTAGGCAAATGGTTGGATCTGGATAATATCATGCTAAGTGAGTTAACCCAATCACAAAAGAATACACATGAAATGCAATCACTGATAATTGGATATTAATGAACCCAGAAGCTCTGAATACTCAAGGCATAATTAGCAAATGAAAAGATCCCCAAGAAGAAGGAAAGAGAGTACCCTGGTCCTGAAAAGACTGGATCCAGTTTTTTAGGAGAGTAACAGAATAGAAAAAAGGCAGGGGGTGGGGTAATGGGGGAATAGGTGGGAGGCAGGGGATGGGAAGTGGGGGGAAGAGGAATTATGGGACATAGGGTGCAGGGGAAACTGGGAAAGGGGAAAGCCTTCGGAATGTAAACAAAGAATATAGAAAATAAAAAAAGAATATATCGAATAAAAAAAGGAATAGAGACATTTTTTGATAAAACTGAAGGTTTTCATCTAACATATGCATGTGAAAATTGAGGATAACATAAGATAATTTACAAAATTGAGGATATTTTGGAAAACAAAATCTCAGATACAAGGATAGGCATATGAATACAACTAGAGTATTATTGAAAAAGGAAGATGACACATTTTTGTAAAGAACTGAAGACTTTCATCTAATGTGTGTATGATAAAATTGAGGATTATGTGAGATAACTGATAAAATGTTGATTAATTTGAAAAAAATACTCAGATACAATGAATTGTATAAAAATAAAATTAGAATGTAAATGAAAAAGGAAGTGGAGATATTTTCTGAGTGAACTGAAGATTTTGATCTAAAATATGCATGATAAAAATTAAGGAATACATAGGATAATTGATAAAATTGTAGATGTTTTAGAGAAAAACTCAGATGCAATCATAGGCATCGAAATATAATTAGAATATAATTGAAAATGGAAGTGGAGATATTTTCTTGTAGAACTGATAATTTTAATCTATCATATATATCATAAAATTGAAGATTTCATATGAAAACTGATAAAATTGTAGATTTTTTGGAAACAAACTCAGATATAATTATAGGCATACAAATAGAATTATCACATATGTGAAAATGAAGTGGAGACGTTTTCTGAGAAAACTGAAAATTTCTTATAACATATTACCAATAAAGTAAGGGAAATTCAGAGGAAAAATTTAAAAATTGAAAATTTTTGTGATACTTTTCACAGATACAATGGTAGGCATACAAATACAATTAGAATGTAACCTAAAACTGAAGTGGAGACATTTTTATTTGAAATTGAAGGTTTTCCTCTAAAATATCTATAATAAATTTGAGGCTAACTAAAGATAATTTATAAAATAGAGGATTTTTTTTAAAAAAAAACCTCAGATACAATGATAGGCATACAAATACATTTATAATATAATAGAAGGAGGAAGTGAAGTCAATTTCATATACACCAGAAGATTTTCATATAGCATATGTATGATAAAATCAGGTTATTGTAAGTAAATTCATAAAATTAAAGATTTTTTTGGAAAAACACTCTGATACAATGATAGGCATAGAAATATAATTAGAATGTAACTAAAATAGACATGACATCATCATATAAAACAGAAGATTTTCATCTAATATATGTATGATAAAAATGAGGACAACATAACATAATTTTAAAAATTGAATATTTTAAAAGAACTCAGATACATTGATAGTCATATAAATACAATTAGTATGTACTTGGAAGTGGAAATGGAGACCTTTTCGTAAAGTAATGAAGATATACATCTAACATATTTAAATATTCGTATACAACTGAATATTTTCATATAACATATGTATGATAAATTGAGGATGTCATAAGGTAATTTATAAAATTAAAGATTATTTGGAACAAAAAGCTCAGATACAATTATAGGTTTAGAAATACAATTAGAATACAATTGAAAAATGAAGTGGAGACATTTTCTGATAAAACTGAAGATTTTCATCTAACATATGTGTGATAAAATAGAGGATTACTAGGGTAATTGATAAAATTGAAGCTTTATTTGTACAGAACTCAGATACAATGATAGGCATACAAAGAGAATTATCAGATAACTGAAAAGGTAGTGGAGACATTTTCTGATAAAACTAAAGATTTTGTGTAACAAGTATCTGATAAAGTAAGGGAAATTCATAGGAAAAATTAAAACATTGAAGATTTTTGTGGTAATTTTCACAGATACGTATGTAAGCATACAAATACAATTAGAATGTAATTGAAAAAGGAAGTGGAGCCATTTTCCTATAAAACTGAATATTTTCCTCTAGCATTTGTGTGATAAAATTGAGGAAAACTTAGGATAATTTATAAAGTTGATGATTTTTTTTGCAAAAAAATTCAGGTACAATAATAAGCTTACAAAAACTATTAGAATTTATTTGAAAAAGTAAGAAAAGACATTTTCTCATAAAACTGAAGATTTACGTTTAACATATGTATGATAAAATTGAGCCTTACATAGGATAACTGATTAAATTGAAGATATTCTCTAGAAAAATCTCAGATACGATGATAGGCATACAAATACAATTAGAATATGATTGAAAAGGAGGTGGAGACATTTTTGTATAAAACTGAATATTTTCATCTAACATATGTATGATAAAATTGACAATAACATAAGATAATTTTTAAATCTGAAGATATTTTTGAAAATGAAAACTAGGATACAATGATAGGCATAGAAGTACAACTAGAATACAATTGAAAAAGGCACTGGACAAATTTTGTGATAGTACTGAAGATTCTCATCTAACATATGTATGATAAAATTGAGGATTACTTAAGATAACTGTTTATAATGAAGATATCCCTTCAATAATCTGATACAATGATAGACATACAAATACAGTTATCACATAATTGAAAAAGGACGTGGAGACATTTTCTTACAAAACAGAAGATTTCATATAACATGCTTTGTATCAAATAAGGGAAATTAATAGGAAAAATTTTAAAAAATTGAAGATTTTTGTGGTAATTTTCACAGATACAATGGTACACATACAAATACAATTAGAATATATTTGCAAAAAGAAGTGGAGACATTTTCCTATAAAACTGAAGATTTTCCTCTAACATATGCATGATAAAATTGAGGATAACTTAAGTTAATGCATGAAATTGACGATTTTTTTGAAAAAAAAAAACCAACTCAGATGATAAGCATACAAGTACAATTAGAATACAATTGAAAAAGGAAGAGGAGACATTTTCTTATAAAACTGAAGATCTTTTTTCTAACCTATGCATGAGCAACTTGAGAATTACATAGTATAATTGATAAAATTAAAGATTTATTCAGGAAAAACATCGGATACAATGATAGGCATACAAAAACAATTAGAATGCAATTGAAAAAAGACCTGGAGACATTCTCTTAATTATGAAGCTTTACATCTAACTTATGGATGATAAAATGGATAGCAAAGGAAAATTGATAAAATTGAAGTTTTTTGAGAAAAATTTCAAATACAATGAAAGGCATACAAATACAACAATAAATAAGTCAAAAAGAAAGTGGAGACATTTTCTGATAAAACTGAAATTTTTCGTATAACATTTCTGAATATATTATGGAAATTTATGTGAAAATGTGAAAATTTAAAGATTTTTGTGGTAATTTTCACAGATATAAAGTTTGGCATACAAATAAATAATAATATAGTTGAAAAGAAAGTGAAGATATTTTCTGATAAATCAGGAATTTTGCTTAACATATATCTGATAAAATTATGGAAATTCATAGGAAATCTGGAAAATTTGAAGATTTTTGTAGTAATTTTTACAGATGCAATGGTAGGCATACTAATAAATATTAATATAGTTGAAAAAGGAAGTGGAGATATTTTCTGATAAATCTGGAGAATTTTGTATAACATTTATCAAAAAATTATAGAAATTCATAAGAAAACTAAAATTTGCAGATTTTTGTGGTAATTTTCATAGATACAATAATGGGCTTACAAATACAATTAGAATGTAATTTTAAAAAGGAAGAGAGATATTTTCTGATAAAACTGAAGATTTTCATCTAACACATGTATGTTAAAATTGAGGATAACATAAGGAAGTTTATAAAATTGAAGGTATTTTGGAAAACAAAACACAGATACAAGGATAGGCTTACATATACAACTAAGTATTATTGAAAAAGGAAGAGGACAAATTTTGGAAAGAACTGAAGATTTTCATCTAACATATGTATGATAAAAGTGTGGATTGCATAAGATAATTGGTAAAATTGAAGATTTATCTGGAAAAATGCTCAGATACATTGATGTGCATACAAATACAATTAGAATATAATTGAAAGCTATTGGTGTTCTATTCAGGAAGTTTTCCCTGAGCCAATGTTCTTAAGGGTCTTCACTGGTTTCTTTTCTATTAATTTTAGTGTGTCTAGTATAATGTGGAGGTCCTTGATCCACTTGGAGTTGAGCTTAGTACAAGGAATAAGAGGGAATCAATTCTCATTCTTCTGCAGGTTGACCTCTAGTAGAGCCAACACCATTTGATGAAAAGGCTATTTTTCCAATAGATGTTTCAGCTCCTTTGTCAAAGATCAATTGGCCATAGATGTGTGGTTTCAATTCTGGGTCTTCAGTCCTATTCCATTGATCCACCTCCATGTCACTGTGCCAATACTATGCAGTATTTTTACACTACTGCACTGTAGTACTGCTTGATGTCTGGAATATTGATTCCTGCAGAATTTCTTTTACTGTTGATGATAGTTTTAGCTATCCTGGGTTTTTTGTTATTCCAGATAAATTTGAGAATTGCTCTTTCTAACTCTATGAAGAACTGAGTTGGGATTTTGATGGGGATTGCATTGGATCTGTATATAGCTTTAGGCAAGATTGCCATTTTAACTATATTAATCCTGCCAACCCACGAGCATGGAAGATTTTTTTTCCATTCTCTGAGGTCTTCTTCCATTTCCTTCTTCAGGGACATGGTTTTGTCATACAAATCTTTCACTTGTTTGGTTAGAGTCAAACCAAGATACTTTATATTGTTTGTGGATATTGTGAAGGGCATTATTTCCCTATTTTCTTTATCAGCCTGCTTATCCTTTGAGTATAGGAAGGCTACTCATTTGTTTGGGTTGATTTTATAACCAGCCACATTGCTGAAGTTGTTAATCGGCTGTAAGAGTTCTCTGGGGGAGTTTTCTGGGTTACTTAAATAAACTATTGTATCATCTGCGAATAGTCATAGTTTGACTTCTTACTTTCCAATTTGTATCCCTTTGACTTCCTTGTGTTTTTGAATTGCTGTAGCTAGTACCTCAAGTACTCTATTGAAAAGATGAGGTGAGAGGGGGCAGCCTTGTCTAGTCCCTGATTTTAGTGTGATTGCCTCATGTTTCTCTCTGTTACTTTGATGTTGGCTACCGGTCTCCTGTAAATTGGCTTTACTATGTGTAGGTAAGGGCCTTGAAAGTTACAAAGTTTCTGCAAGGCAAAAGATACTGTCAAAAGGACAAATAGGCAACCAACAAATTGGGAAAGGATCTTCACCAACCCTACATCTGACAGAGGGCTAATATCCAATGAATACAAAGAACTCAAGAAGTTAGACCCCAGAAAACCAAATAACCCTATCAAAAAACCTACCCAAATCTATGGGACACAATGAAAACAGTGCTAAGAGGAAAACTCATAGCTCTATCTGCATCCAAAAAGAAACTGGAGAGAGCATACACTAGCAGCTTAACGGCACACCTTAAAGCCCTGGAAGAAAAAGAAGTTAATTCACCCAGGAGGAGTAGAAGGCAAGAAATCATCAAACTCATTGCTGAAATCAATCAAATAGAAACAAAGAGAACCATACAAAGAATCAACAAGTCCAGGAGCTGGTTCTTTGATTAAATCAACAAGATAGATAAACCCTTAGCCAGACTAACCAAAGGACACAGAGACAGTATACAAATTAACAAAATTAGAAATGAAAAGGGAGACATAACAACAGAAACTGAGGAAATTCAAAAGATCATCAGATCCTAGTACAAAGGTCTATACTCAAAACAACTGGAGAATCTGGAGGAAATGGACAATTTCCTAGACAGATATCAAATACCAAAATTAAATCAGCATCAAGTAGACCAGCTAAATAATCCCATAACCCCTAAAGAAATAGAAGGGGTTATAGAAAGCCTCCCAACCAAAAAAAGTACAGCACCAGATGGTTTTAGTGCAGAATTCTACCAGACCTTCAAAGAAGACTTAACACCAATACTTTTCAAACTATTCCACAAAGTAGAGACAGAAGGGATACTGCCCAACTCATTCTTTGAAGCCACAATTACGCTAATACCTAAACAACAAAACAATCCAACAAAGAAAGAGAACTACAGGCCAATTTCTCTTATGAATATAGATGCAAAAATACTAAATAAAATTCTTGCTAACCGAATCCAAGAGCACATCAAAACGATCATCCACCATGATCAAGTAGGCTTCATCCCAGGGATGCAGGGATGGTTCAATATATGGAAATCCATCAATGTAATCCACTACATAAACAAACTGAAAGAAAAAAACCACATGGTCATCTCATTAGATGCTGAAAAAGCAATAGACAAAATTCAGCATCCTTTCATGCTAAAAGTCTTGGAAAGAGCAGGAATTCAAGGCCCATACCTAACCATAGTAAAAGCAATCTACAGCAAACCAGTAGCCAACATCAAAATAAATGGAGAGAAACTTGAAGCATTCCCACTAAAATCAGGGACTAGACAAGGCTGCCCTCTCTCTCCATATCTTTTCAATATAGTACTTGAAGTTCTAGCAAGAGCAATTAGACAATATAAGGAAGTCAAAGGGATACAAATTGGAAAGGAAGAAGTGAAACTATCATTATATGCAGACGATATGATAGTTTACCTAAGCGACCCAAAAACTCCACCAGAGAACTTCTACAGCTGATAAACAACTTCAGCAAAGTGGCAGGTTATAAAATTAACTCAAGCAAGTCAGTGGCCTTCTTGTACTCAAAGGACAAGCAGGCTGAGAAAGAAATTAGGGAAATAACACCCTTCACAATAGCCACAAACAACATAAAGTATCTTGGCGTAACTCTAACCAAACAAGCAAAAGATCTGTACAACAGGAACTTCAAGTCCTTGAAGAAAGAAATCGAAGAAGACCTCAGATGATGGAAAAATATTTCTTGCTCCTGGATTGGCAGGATCAATATAGTAAAAATGGCCATCTTGCCAAAAGCAATATACAGATTCAAGGCGATCCCCATCAAAATCCCAACTCAATTCTTCATAGATCTAGAAAGAGCAATTCTCAAATTCATCTGGAGCAACAAAAAACCCAGGATAGCTAAAACTATACTCAACAATAAAAGGACTTCTGGGGGAATCAATATCCCTGACCTCAAGCAGTACTACAGAACAATTGTGTTAAAAACTGCATGGTATTGGTATAGCAACAGGCAAGCAGATCAATGGAACAGGATTGAAGACCCAGAAATTAACCAACAGACTTATGGTCACTTGATCTTTGATAAAGGAGCCACAACCATCCGGTGGAATAAAGATAGCCTTTTCAACAAATGGTGCTGGTTCAACTGGAAGTCAAAATGCTGAAGAATGCGAATTGACCCACTCTTATCTCTTTGCACTAAGATCAACTCCAAGTGGATCAAGGACCTACACATAAAACCAGACACACTGAAACTATTAGAAAAGAAACTTGGGAAGACCCTGGAGGACTTGGGCACAGGGGAAAAGTTCCTGAACAGAACACCAATAGCTTACACACTAAGATCAAGAATTGACAAATGGGACCTCATAAAATTACAAAGTTTCTGCAAAGCAAATGACACTGTCAGAAGGACAAAACGGCAACCAACAAAGTGGGAAAAGATCTTCACCAACCACACATCCGACAGAGGGCTAATATCCAATATATACAAAGAACTCAAGAAGTTAGACCGCAAAGAACCAAATAACCCTATCAAAAAATGGGGCACAGAGCTAAACAAAGAATTTTCACCAGAAGAAATTTGGATGGCCGAGAAACACCTTAAAAGATGTTCAACATCATTAGTCATCAGGGAAATGCAAATCAAAACAACCCTGTGATTCTACCTCACACCAGTCAGAATGGCTAAGATTAAAAACTCAAGAGACAACAAGTGCTGGCGAGGATGTGGAGAAAGAGGAACACTCCTCCACTGTTGGAGGGATTGCAAAATGTTAAAACCACTCTGGAAATCAGTTTGGCAGTTCCTCAGAAAATTGGGCATGTCACTTCCAGAGGACCCTGGCATACTACTCCTGGGCATATACCCAGAGGATTCCCCTGCATGCAATAAAGACACATGCTCCACTATGTTTATAGCAGCCTTGTTTATAATAGCCAGAAATTGGAAGGAGCCCAAATATCCCTCAAAGGAGGAATGGATACAGAAAATGTGGTATATTTATACAATGGAATACTACTCATCAATTAAAAATAATGAATTCATGCAATTTGTAGGTAAAAGGTTAGACCTGGAAAATATCATCCTGAGTGAATTAACCCAATCACAAAAGAATGTACATGAAATGCAATCACTGGTATATGGATATTAATGAGCCCAGTAGCCCTAAATACTCAAGACACAAATAGCAAGTCAAATAATTCCCAAGAAGAAGAAAGGAGAGGACCCTGGGCCTGTAAAGATTGCATCCAGTTTAGTAAAGAAACCGAGGGGGGGAATGATTGGGGAATAGTTGGGGGGGAGAGGAACTATGGGAACTCTGGTGGGTGGGAACTGGGAAAGAGGAAAGCCTTTGGAATGTAAACATAGAATATAGAAAATAAAAATTAAAAAACCAAAACAAAAAACAAAAAAAAATGGGGTTCAGAGCTAAACAAAGACTTTTCACCTGAAGAAATTTGGATGGCAGAGAAACACCTTAAAAATGTTCAACATCATTAGTCATTAGAAAATGCAAGTCAAAACAACCCTGAGATTTCACCTCACACTAGTCAGAATGGCTAAAATTAAATCTCAGGAAATAGCAGGTGTTAGCAAGGATGTGGAGAAAGAGGAATAATCCTCCACTGCTGGTAGGAGTGCTAGCTGGTACAACGACTCTGGAAATCGGTCTGGTGGTTCCTCAGAAAACTGGACAGGAAAATTCTGGAGGACTCAGCCATACCACTCCTGGGAATATACCCAGAAGATTCCCCAGCATGCAATAAGGATACATGCGCCACTCTGTTCATAGCAGCATTATTTATAATAGCCAGAAGTTGGAAAGAACCTAGATGCCCCTCAAAGGAAGAATAGATACAAAAAAATGTGGTATATATACACAATGGAGTACTATTCAGCCATTAGAAACAATGAATTAATGAAATTCTTAGAGAAATGGATGGAGCTGGAAAACATCATACTAAGTGAGGTAACCCAGCCTCAAAAGAAAACTCACTGATAAGTGGATATTAGCCTAGAATCTTGGGACACCAAAGACAAAATCCACATACCAAATGATGTCCAAAAAGAAGGATGGAGGGACCCTGGTTCTAGATAGGCTCAAATTCTCAGTGTAGGGGAATACCAGAACAGGGAAGTGGGAAAGGGTGGATGGGGGAACAGAGGGATAGAAAAGTACATGTGGGATCTTTGGAGGCAGGGAACAATGATCTTCATACCAATACAATTTGAATATAATTGAAAAATATGTGGAGATATTTTCTGATAGAACTGAAGTTTTTCATGTAAAATATGCATGATAAAATTGAGGATTACATCAGATAACTGATAAAATTTTAATTTTATTGAACAAAAAAACTCAGGTACAATGATAGGCATCCAAATATAAATAGACTATAATTGAAAAAGGAAGTGGAGATATTTTCTGGTAGAACTGAATATTTTATTATAACATAAAAATGCATCATAAAATTGAGGATTATATATGATAAATGATAAAATAAAGATTTTTTTGGATAAAAACTCAGATACAATGATAGGTATACAAATAGTATTATCACATATTTAAAAATGAAGTGGAGATATTTTCTGACAAAACTGAAGATTTGATATATCATGTTACTGATAAAGTAAGGGACATACATAGGAAAAATGTAAAAATTTGTAATTTTTGTGGTTATTTTCACCGATACAATGGAAGGCATCCAAATACAATAAGAATGTAGTTGAAAAATGAAGTGGAGACATTTTTATTTAAAATTGAAGATTTCCCTCTTAAAAAAATCTATGAAAAACTTGAGGATAACATAATATATAAAATTGAAGATATTTAAAAAAAACTCAAATACAATGATAGCCATACATATATAATTAGCATTCAATTGAAAAAAGAAGTGAAGACATTTTATAATAGAACTGAAGATTTTCAACTAAAATCTACAAGATAAAATTGAGGATTACATAGGATATCTGATCAAAGTTAAGATTTCTTTGGAAAAATAATCTCACATACAATGATAGGCATACAAATAGAATTATCAGATAATTGAAAAGGAAGTGGAAACATTTTCTGATAAAACTAACGATTTTGTATATCATATTTCTGATAAAGTAAGGGAAATTCATAGCAAAACTTTAAATTTGAAGATTTTTATGTTAATTTTCATAGACACAACGGTACGCATACAAATAAGATTAGAATGTAATTGAAAACGGAAGTGGAGAAATTTTCCTATGAATCTGATTTTCCTTTAGCATATGTATAATCAAATTGAGGATAACAAGGTATTTTATGAAATTGAAGATTTTTTGAAAAAAAAAAACTCGGATGCAGTGATCAGCATAGAAATAGTATTAGAGTACAATTGAAACAAGAAGAGGAAATATTTTCTGATAAAATTGAAGATTATTATCTTACATATGGATGATAAAATTGAGAATTACATAGGATAATTTATAAAATTGAAGATGTATTCAGAAAAGCTCGGAGACAATGATAGGCATACAAATACAATTAGAATATATTTGGAAAAGGACATGGAGATATATTCTGTTAATTCTGAAGTTTACATCTAACTTATGTATGATAAAATGGATGATAACATAGGAAAAATTATAAAATTGAAGATTTTTGTGATAAAATCTCAGATAAAATGAAAGGCATACAAGTACAACAATAAATAAGTGGAAAGAAATTGGAGACATTTTCTGATAAAACTGATGATTTTTGTATAATATGTCTGATTAAATTGTGGAAATTCATGTGAAAGTGTTAAAATTTGAAGATTTTTGTGGTAATTTTCACAGATACAATGGTAGGCATACAAATAAATAATAATATAATTGAAAAAGTAAGTGGAGATATTTTCTGATACATCTGAGGAATTTTGCATAGCATATATCTTTTAAAATGAAGGAAATTCAAAGGAAAATTGTAAAATTTGAAGATTTTTCTGGTGATTTTCACAGATACAATGGTAGGCATAAAAATATAATAATATAGTTGAAAAAGGAAGTGGAGATACTTTCTGATAAATGTGAAGAATGTTGCATAATAAATATCAGATAAAAATATCTAAATTCATTACAAAACTGTAAAATTTGAAGATTTTTATGGCAATTTTCACAGATACCATGATTGGCTTAAAAAAACAATTAGACTGTAATTGAAAAAAGTTATAGAGACATTTTCTGATAAAACAGATAATTTTCCTCTAACATTTATTTTTTAATTGAGGACAACATAAGATAATTTATAAAATTAAAGATATTTTGGAAAACAAAAACTCAGATACAAGGATAGGCATACAAACACAACTAGAGTATTATTGAAAAAGGAAGAGGACAAATTTTCTTAAAGAACTGAAAATTTTCATCTAAAATATGTATGATGAAATTCGGGATTACATAGGATAACAAACACAATTAGAATGTAAGTAAAAAAATAAGTGGAGACATTTTATGATAAAACTGAAAATTTTATATCACATATTTCATATAAACTAAGTCTAATTTATAGGAAAAATTCAAAATTTGAAGATTTTTTTAGTAATTGTCACAGATACAAAGGTACACATACAAAGACAGCTAGAATGTAATTGCAAAAAGAAGTGGAGAAATTTTTCTATAAAACTGAAGATTTTCTTCTAACATGTATGACAAAAATGAGTGAAACTTAAGGTAATTTATAAAATTGTAGATATTTTGAAAAAAATTCAAATACAATGATAAGCTTACAAATACTATTAGAATTCAATTGAAAAATGAAGATGAGACATTTCCTCAAAAAATTGAAGATTTCATTTAACATATAAATGATAAAATTGAGGATTCCATAGGATAACTGATTAAATTGAAGATATTCTCTAAAAAAATCTCAGATACAATGGTAGGCATACAAATACAATTAGAATATAATTGAAAAGGAGGTGGAGACATTTTTGTATAAAACTGAAGATTTACACCTAACATCTGTATCATAAAATTGAGGACAATATAAGATAATTTTTACATCTGAAGCTATTTTTGAAAAAGAAAACTCAGATACAGTGGTAGGCATACAAATACAATTAGAATACAATTGAAAAAGGAACTGGACACATTTTGTGATAGAACTGAAGATTTTCATGTAACATGTATGATAAAATCAGGATTACATAGGAAAACTGATAAAATTGAAGAATGTCTTTGAAAAATCTCAGATACAATGATAGGCATACAAATATAATTATCACATAATTGAAAAAGGAAGTTGAGATATTTCTGATAAAACTGAAGATTTTGTATAACATGTTTCATATAAAATAAAGGAAATTTATAGTAAAAATTTAAAAATTGAAGATGTTTGTAGTAATTTTCAAAGATACAATGGAATGCATGCAAATACAATTAGAATGTAATTGCAAAAAGAAGTGTAAACATTTTCCTATAAAACTGAAGATTTTCCTCTAACATATGTATCATAAAATTGAGGATAACATGGTCATTCATGAAATTGAAGCTTTTTTTGAAAAAAAACCTCAGATGCAATGATAAGTATAAAAATACGATTAGAAAACAATACAAAAAATAAGAGGAGACATATTCTGATAAAACTGAAGATTTTTATCTAACAAGTATGATAAAATTAAGAATTACATAGGATAATTGATAAAATTGAAGATTTATTCAGAAAAATCTCAGATAAAATTATCAGCATAAAAAATACAATTAGAATACAATTGACAAAGGATGTGGAGACATATTCTGTTAATTCTGACGCTTTACTTCTACCTTATGGATGATAAAATGGATGATAACATAGGAAAATTGATAAAATTAAAGATTTTTTGATACAATCTCAAATTCGATGAAAGACATACAATTGCCATAGAATTATAAGCGAAAAAGAAAGTGGAGACATTTTTGGAAAAAAAAACTGAAGATTTTTGTATAATATTTCAGATATAACTATGATAATTTATGAGAAAAATGTTAAAATTTGAAATTTTTGTGGTAATTTTCACAGATAAAATGATAGGGTTACAAACACAATTAGAATGTATTTGAAAAATAGAATAGAGATATTTTCTGATTAAACTGAAGATTTTCATCTAACATATTTATTTTAAAATTGAGTATAACATGAGATAATTTATAAAATTTAAGATGTTTTGGAAAACAAAAACTCAGTACAAGCATAGGCATACAAATAAAACTAGAGTATTATTGAAAAGGGAAGACAACATATTTTTGTAAAGAACTGAAGATTTTCAGATAACAAATGTATGTTAAAATTGAGGATTATATAAGATAATTAATAAAATTGACGATTTATATGGGAAAATATTCAGATACAATGATCTGCATACAAATAAAATTAGAATGTAATTGAAAGAGGAAGTGGAGACATTTTCATTTTCTGGGTTTTTTTTGTTTGTATGTTTTTGTTTTTGATGTTTTTGGCAATTTTGAGACAGGGGTTCTCTGTGTAGCCCTGGCTGTCCTGGAACTCACTCTGTAGAAAAGGCTGGCCTCGAACTCAGAAATCTGCCTGTCTCTGCCTCCCAGAGTGCTGGGATTACAGGCGTGTGCCACCACTGCCCAGTTAAACAGGCTTCTTTTTTGTTTGTTTGTTTGCTTGCTTGCTTGCTTATTTTTCAAGACAGGCTTTCTCTGTAGTCCTGGCTGTCCTCGAACTTACTCTGTAGACCAGGGTGGCAACATTTTCATAAAGAACTGAAGACTTTCATCTAACACATGTATGATAAAATTTAGGATAACATAAGATAATGTCTAAAATTGACGATTTTTTGAAGAAAACTAAAATACAATGATAACCATAAAAATATAATTAGAATTCAATTGAAAAGGTAAGTGGAGACATTTTATGATAGAACTGAATATTTTTATCTAAAATATGCATGATATAATTGAAGATGATGTAAGATATCTGATAAAAATGAAGATTTTTTTGGAAAAATCTCAGATATAGTGATAGTCATACAAATACAATTAGAATATAATTGAAAAGGAGGTGGAGATGCTTTTGTATAAAACTGAAAATTTTTATCTAACATATGTATGATAAAATTGAGGATAACTTAAGGTAATTTATAAAATTGAAGATATTTTGAAAAAAAATCAGAATCAATGATAAGCATTCAAATACAATTTGAATACAATTGAAAAAGGAAGAAAATACATTTTCTGATAGCACTGAAGATTTTTATCTAACATATTTATGATAAAATTGAGGATTATATATAATTAATAAAATTGAAGACATTCAGAAAAAAATCTCAGATACAATGATAGGCATAAAAATACAGTTAGATTATAACTAAAAGACATATGGAGACATTTGCATATAAAACTGAAGATTTTCATTTAATATATGTATTATAAAAATGAGGATAACATAATTTATAAAATTGAATATTATTTTAAGAAAATCCTGTTACAATGATAGGCATATAAATACAATTAGATTGTAATTGAAAAGGGAAATGTAGACATTTTATAAAGTAATGAAGATTTTCATCTAACATGTTTGATAAAATTGAGGATAACATAAAATAATTTATAAAATTGAAGAATTTTTTGAAAAATAACCTCAAATACAATGATTGCTATACAAATATAATTGAATTCAATTGAAAAGAAAGTGGAGACATTTTATGATAGAACTGAAGATTTTCTTCAAAACTATGCATGATAAAATTGAGGGTTACATAGGATATCTGATAATATTGAAGATATTTTTGGAAAAATTTCACATACAGTCATAGGCACACAAATAGAATTATCAGATAATTGAAACAGAAGTGGAGCATTTTCTGATAAAAGTTTAGATTTCGTATAACATATTTCTGATAAAGTAAGGGAAATTCAGAGGAAAAATTTAAAAATTGAAGATATTTGTGGTAATTTTCACAGATACAATGGTAAGCATACAAATAAAATTAGAATGTAATTGAAAAAGGAAGTGTCGCCAAACTCCAATAAAACTGAAGATTTTCCTCTAACATGTGTCTGATAAAATTGAGGAAAAGTTAGGATAATTTATAAAATTGATGATTTTTTTTGCAAAATACTCAGATACAATGATAAGATTACAAAGACTATTAGAATACAATTGAAAGATTAAGATGAGACATATTCTGATAAATCTGAATATTTTCAATTAAGATATGTATGATAACATTGAGGATTACATCGGATAATTGATTAAATTGAAGAGTTTTTTAGAAAATTTTTTGTGAAAATTACAACAAAAATCTACAAATTTTATAGTTTTCCTGTGAATTTCCATAATTTTATCGGATATATGTTATGCAAAATTCTTTTGATTTATTAGAAAATATCCCCACTTCCTTTTTTAACTATGTAAGTGTATACCTAACATTGTATCTGTGAAAATTACAATAAAAATCTTCAAAGTTTAACATTTTCTCATATATTTCCATAATTTTATCAGAAATATTTTAGAAAAGTCTTCAGTTTATTCAGATAATGTCTCCACTTAATTTTCACTTATAATCATATTTTTGTATGCTTTTCATTGAATCTGAGATTTTATCAAAAATCTCAATTTTATCAATTTTCTGATGTTATCATTCATTTTATCATATTTAAGTTACATGTAAAACTTTTGAATTAATAGAATATGTCTCCTCTTCCTTTTCAATTGTATTCTAATTGTATTTGTATGCCTATCATTGTATTTGAGTTTTTTTCTGAATAAATCTTCATTTTTTATCAATTATGCTATGTAATCCTCAATTTTATCATACATTTGTTAGATGAAAATCTTCAATTTTATCAGAATATGTCTCCTCTCCTTTTTTCAATTGTATTCTAAGTGTATTTGTATGCTTATCATTGCAACTGATTTTTTTTTCAAAATATCTTTGATGCTATAAATTATCTTATGTTATCCTCAATTTTAGCATATGTATGTTAGAGGATTTTCTTCAGTTTTATAGGAAAATGGCTCCAATTAATTTTTCAATTACGTTCTAATTGAATTTGTATGCTTACCATTGTATCTGTGAAAATTACCTCAAAAATCTTCAATTTTTAGAATTTAACTATGATTTTCCCTTACTTTATCTGAAATATGTTATACAAAATCTTCTGTTTTAACAGAAAATGTCTCTATTCCTTTTTGTCAATACATTATAAATGTGTTTTAATCCTACCTTTTATGTGTGAAAATTACCACAAAAATCTTCAAGTTTTAACATTTTCACGTGAATATCCATAATTTTATTAGAAATATTATACAAAAATCTTCAGCTTTATCAGAAAATATCTCCTTTCATTTTCACTTATATTTTCATTGTATTAGTATACCTTTAAGTATATCTGAGATTTTATTAAAAAAAAAACCTTCAAGTTTTATCAAGTTTCCTATGTTATCCATTTTACTATACATATATTAGGTGAAAATTGTAAGTTTTATTCAAAAAAGTCTCCAGCTACTTTTTCATTTATATTCTTATTATATTTGTATGCCTATCCTTGTATCTGAGAATTTTCTAAGAAAATCTTCAATTTTATCAGTTATCCTATGTAATCCTCATTTGTGTCATACATATGTTATACAAAAATATTCAGTTTTATCAGAAAAAGTCTCCTCTTCATTTTTAAATTGTACTCTAATGGTCGTTGTAATTGTATCATTGCATCTTAGTTTTTTGCAAAAAATACTTCAATTTTATAACTTATCCTAAGATTTCCTCAATTTTTTCAAACATATCTTAGAGGAAAATCTTCAGTTTTATAGGAAAAATGTTTCCACATCATTTTACAATTATGCTCTAATTATATTTGTATGGCTATCATTGTATCTCTGAAAATTACCACAGAAATCTAATTTTACAGTTTTCTTATGAATTTCCATTATTTTATCAGATATACATTATGCAAAATATCACCATTTCCTTTTTCAACAATATTATTTTTATATGCCTACCATTGTATCTGTGAAAATTGACAAAAATCTTCAAATTTTAACATTTTGACATGAATTTCCATAATTTACTCAGAAATGATATAAAAAATCTTCATTTTTTACCAGAAAATATCTCCACTTTCTTTTTAACTTATTTATAGTTGTACTTGCAAGCTTTCATTGTATCTGAGATTCTATAACAAAAATCTTCAATTTTATCAATTTTCCTGTTATCCATTTTATCATATGTTAGATGTAAATCTTCAGAATTATCAGAATATATCTCCATGCCATTTTTTCAATTGTATTCTAACAGTATTTGCATGCCTATTACTGTATCCAATTTTTTGAATAAATCTTCAATTTATCAGTTATCGTTTGTATATCTCAATTTTATCATACATGTTAGATAAAAATATTCAGTTTTATCACAAAAATCTTCTCTTCCTTTCTCAATTGTATTCTAATTGTATTTGTATGCTTATCATTGAATCTGAGTTTTTTCCAAAAAATCTTCACTTTCATAAATTAAGTTATTGAAGATTTTTTTTTGGAAAAAGCTCAGATACATTGATAGAAATACAAATAGAAATATCTCATAATTGAAAATGAATTGGAGACATTTTCTGCCAAAACTGAATACTTTGTATAACATATTTCTGATAAAGTAAGGGAAATTCATAGGAAAAATTAAAAGTTGAAGATGTTTGTGGTAATTTTCACAGATACAATGGAAGGGATACAAAGACAATTAAAATATAATTGGAAAATGAAGTGGAGACATTTTCAATTAAAATTGAAGATTTTCCTCGCACATGTGTATGATAAAATTGAGGATAACAAGATAATATACAAAATTGAATTTTTTAAAAACCACAGATACAATGATGGTATACAAACAAAAATAGAAAATAATGAAAGCAGATGTGAAGACATCTTCATATAAAACTGAAGATTTTCATCCAATATATGTACGATAAAATTAAGGATAACATAACATAATATATAAAATTAAATATCTATTTAAAAACTCACATACCATCATAGGCATATATATACAATTAGAATTTAATTGAAAAAGGAACTGGAGACATTTTCACAATGAACTGAAACTTTCACCCAACATATGTTTGAAAAAATTGAGGATAACAGGAGACAAAGTATAAAATTGAAGATTTTTTGAAAAAACTGAAATACAATGATAACCATAGAAATAAAATTAGAATTCAATTGAGAAAGAACATGGATTATATAAGATATCTGACAAAATTGAAGAATTTTTGGAAAAATCTCATAATATGATAGCCATACAAATACAATTATCATATAATTGTAAAGAAAGTGGACATATTTTCTGATAAAAAAAAGATTTCAAATAACATATTTCTGATAAATTAGGGAAATTCATAGGAAAAATTTAAAAATTGAAGATTTTTGTGGTAATTATCACAGATACAATGATAGGCATACAAATACAATTAGAATGTTATTGTAAAAGGATGTGGAGATATTTTCCTATAAAACTGAAGATTTTCCTCCAATATATGTTTGATAAAATTGAGAAAAACTTAGGATAATTTATAAAATTGAAGATTATTTTGCAAAAACCCTCAGATGCAATGATAAGATTACAAAGACTATTAAAATACAATTAAAAAAAAGACAAGACATTTTCTGACAAAACTGAAGATTTTCATTTATCATATGTTTGATAAAATTGAGGATTACATAGGATAAATGATTAAATTGAACATTTTCTTAGAAAATTCTCACATACAAGGATAGGCATAAAAACACAATTAGAATATAATTGAAAAATTATCTGGAGACAATTTTTTATAAAATGAGATTTTCACTTAACGTATGTATGATAAAAATGTATAGTAACATAGAAAACTTGATAATATTGAAGGTTTTTTAATTAAATCTCAGATATTCTTAAAGGCATACTATTACAATTAGAATATAAGTGAAAAAGTGGAGATATTTTCTGATAAAACTGAAGATTTTTGTATAACTTTTCTAATAAAATTATGGACATTGATGTGAAAATGTTAAAATTTGAAGATTTTTGTGGTTAATTTGACAGAATGGTAGGAATACAAATAAATAATAATAAAGTTATAAAAGGAAGTAGAGATATTTTCTGATAAATCTGAAGAATTTTCCATAACATATGCCTGATAAAATAATGGAAATACATACAAAAAGTATAAAATTTGCAGTTTTTCTGTGGTAATTTTCACTGATAAAATGATAGGCTTACAACCACAATTAGAACGTAATTAAAATAAAGGAATAGAGACATTTTCTGTTAAAACTGAAGATTTTGAATAACATATTTTAGGTAAAGTAAAGGAAATTCATAGGAAAAATTTAAAAATTAAATATTTTTAAGGTAATTTTCAGAGATACAATGGTAAGCATACAAATACAATTAGAATGTAATTGAAAAAGGAAGTAGAGCCATTTTCTTATAAAACTGACGAAAATCCTCTAAAATATGTATGTTAAAATTGAGGATAACATAATTTATAAAAGTGAAGTCTTTTTGAAAAAAACTCAGATGCAATGATAAGCATACAAATACAGTTAGAATACAATTGAAGAAGGAAGTGGAGACATTTTCTGATAAAACTGAAGATTTTCATCCAATATAGGTATGATAAAATTGAGTATTAAATAGGATAATATGTAAAATTAAAGACTTATTCAGAAAAATACTCAGAGACAATGATAGGCATACAAATACAATTAGAATACAATGGAAAAAGGAACAGGAGATATTTTCTGTTAATTCTAAAGATTTACATCAAACTTATGTATGAAAAATGGATTATGACAGGAAAATTGGTAAAATTGAGGATTTTTGATAAAAATCTCAGATTCAATGAAAGGCATAGAAATACAATATGATTATAAGTGAAAAAGAAAGTGGAGATGTTTTCTGATAAAATGAAAGGTTTTTGTATAGTATTTGTGATAAAATTATGAGAAATTATAAGAAAATATTAGAATTTGAAGATTTTGTGGTAATTTTCGCAGATAAAATGTTAGGTATACAAATAAATAATAATAGAGTTAAAAAGGAATTGGAGATATTTTCTAATAATTCTTAAGAATTTTACATAATAAATATCTGATAAAATTATGGAAATTCATAGGAAAACTGTAAAATTCTAAAATTTTTGTTGTAATTTTCACAGAAACAATGATAGGCTTACAAACACAATAAGAATGTAATTGATAAAAGGAATAGAGACGTTTTCTGATAAAACTGAAGAATTTCATCTAACAAATGTATGTTAAAATTGAGGATAACATAAGATAAATTATAAACTTGAAGATATTTTGGAAAACAAAAACTCAGATACAAGGATAGGCATACAAATACAACTATAGTATTATTGAAAAAGGAAAAGGAGACATTTTCATAAAGAACTGAAGATTTTCATCTTATATATGTATGATAAAACTGAGGATTGCATAGGATAACTGAGAAAATTGAAGATTTTCTTTGAAAAATCTCACATACAATGATAGGCAAACAAATGCAATTAGAATAGAATTGAAAAAGGATGTGCAGATATTTTTGTATAAAACTGAAGATTTTCATGTAACATATATATAATAAAATTGTGGATAACATGAGATAATTTTTAAAACTGAAGATTTCTTTGAAAAACACAACTCAGATACAATGATAGGCAAAGATATACAATGAGAATAAATATGAAAAATTAAATGGACACATTTTGTGATAGAACTGAAGATTTTCATTAAACATTTATATGGCAAAATTGAAGATTACATAAGATAAATGATAAATTTGAAGATTTCTTGGAAAAAATCTCAGATACAATGATAGGCAAACAAATACAGTTATCACATAATTGAAAAAAGAAGTGGAGAAATTTTCTGATAAAAGTAAGATTACATATAACATATTTCTAATAAAGTAAGGGAACATCACAAGAAAAATTTAAAAATTGAAGATTTTTGTGGTTATTTTCACAGATACAATGGTAATCATACAACTACAATTAGAATGTAGTTGAAAGGGAAGTGGAACCATTTACCTATGAAACTGAAGATTTTCCTATAATATATGTGTGATAAAATTGAGAAAAACTTAGGATAATATATAAAATAGATGATTTTTTTGCAGAAAACCTCAGATAAATGATATCATATAAATAAAATTAGAATAAATTTGAAAAGGGAAGAGGATACGTTTCCTGATAAAACTGAGGATTTTTATCTACCACATGTATGACAAAAATGAGAATTACATAGGATAATTGTTAAATTGAATTTATTCAGAAAAAAACTTGGTTACAATTATAGGCATACAAATACAAATAGAATACAATTTAAAAAGAATGTGGAGACATTTTCTCTTAATTCTGAAGCTTTATATCTAACTTATGTATGATAAAATAGATGATAACATAGGAAAATTGATAAAATTGTGGATTTTTTTATATTTCTCAGATACAATGAAAGACACACAAATACAACTGTGAATAAGTGAAAAAAGAAAGTGGAGACATTTTCTGATAAAACTGAAGATTTTTGTTAAACATTTCTAATTAAATTATGGATTTCGTGTGAAAATTTGCAGATTCTTGTGGGAATTTTCACAGATACAATGGTAGACATACAAATAAATAATAATATAGTTGGAAAGGAAGTGTAGATATTTTCTGATAAATCTGAGGAATGTTGCATAACATATCTGATAAAATTATGGAAATTCGTGGAAAAACTGTAAAATTTGAAGACTTTTGTTAAAATTTTCACAGATACAAAGGTGGGCATACAAATAAATAATAATATAGTTGAAAAAGGAAGTGGAGATATTTTCTGATAAATGTGAAGAATTTTGTATAATAAATATCTGATAAAATTATGAAAATTCATAAGTAAACTGTTAAATTTGACGATTTTGTGGTAATTTTCACAGATACAATGATAGACTTACAAACACAATAAGAATGCAATTGAAAAAATAATAGAGAAATTTTCTGATAAAATTGAAGATTTTCATCTAGCATATATATGTTAAAATTGAGGATAACATAAGATAATATATAATATTGAAGATATTTTGGAAAGCAAAAACTCAGATACAAGGATAGATATACAAATACAACTAGAGTATTATTGAAAGAGGAAGAGGACACATTTTTGTATATAACTGAAGATTTTCATCTAACATAAGTATGATAAATTTCAGGATTACATATGAAAACTGATAAAATTGAAGACTTTCTTTGAAAAATCTCAAATACAATGATAAGCATACAAATACAATTATTACATAATTGAAAAGGAAGTGGAGACATTTTCTGATAAAACTGATGATTTCATATAACATTTTGTATAAAATATGGAAATTCATAGGAAGATATAAAAATTGAAGATTTTTGTGGTAATTTTCACAGATACAATGGTAAATATACAAATACAACTAGAATTTAATTTTAGAAAGAAATGGAGATATTTTCCTATAAAACTGAAGATTTTCTTCTAACATATGTATGATACAATTGAGAATAACTTAAGGTGATTTATGAAAGTGAAGATTTTTTGAAAAAAAAACTCAGATGTAATGATAAGCATTCAAAGAAAATTAGGATACAAATGAAAAAGGAAGAGGAGACATTTTCTGATAAAACTGAAGATTTTATCTAACATATGTAGGATAAAATTGAGAATTACATTGGGCAATCTATAAAATTAAAGATTTATTCAGAAAAAAACTAGGATACAAAGATAGGCATACAAATACAATTATAATACAATTTACAAAGAACATGGAATCATGTTCTGTTAATTATGAAGCTTTATATCTAACTTATGGATGATAAAATGGATGATAACATAGGAAAACTTATAAAATTGATGATTTTTGTGATAAAATCTCAGATACAATGAAAGGCATACAAATAAAACTATAAATAAATAAAAAGAAAGGAGACATTTTCTGATAAAATTGAACATTTTTGTATAACATTTCTCCTTAAATTATGGAAATTCATGTGAAAATGTTAAAATTTGAAGGTTCTTGTGGTATTGTTACAGATACAATGGTAGGCATACAAATAAATAATAATAGAGTTGAAAAAGTAAGTGGAGACATTTTCTGGTAGAACTGAAAATTTTAATCTAACATATGTATCATAAAATTGAGGATTACATATGATAACTGGTAAAATTGAAGATATTATGGAAAAAACTCAGATACAATAATAGGCATACAAATATAATTATCACATATTTGAAAATGAAGTGGAGATATTTTCTGACAAAAGGGAAGATTTTGCATAACATATTATTGATAAAGTAAGTGAAATTCATAGGAAAAATTTAAAAATTGAAAAAAAATTGTGGTAATTTTCACAGATAAAATGGTAAGCATACAACTACAAGTAGTATGTAATTGAAAAGGGAATTGGAGCCATTTTCCTATAAAACTGAAGATTTTCCTCTAATATATGTGTGATAAAATTGAGGAAATCTTAGGATAATTTATAAAATTGATTATTTTTTGAAAACTCAGATACAATGATAAGCATATAAATACTATTAGAATTCAATTGATAAAGGAAGATGAGACATTTTCTCATAACACTGAATATTTTCAATAAACATATGCATGATAAAATTGAGTATTACATAGGATAACTGTTTAAATGGAAGATATTCCATAGAAAAGTCTCAGATACAATGATTGCCATACAAATACAATTGGAATATAATTGAAAAGGGAAGTGGAGATATTTTTGTATAAAAGTATCATACATCTATCATATGTATGATAACATTGAGGATAACAAGATAATTTTTAAATCTGAAGATATTTTTGAAAAAGAAAAATCAGATACAATTATAGGCAAACAAATACTATTAGAATACAACTGAAAAAGGAAATGCACACATTTTGTGATAGAACTAAAGATTTTCATCTAACATGCATATGATACAATTGAGGATTACATAGGATAACTGATAAAATTGAATATTTTCTTTGAAAAAATCTGAGATACAATGATAGGCATACAAATCACATAATTGAAAAAGGAAGTGGAGACAATTTCTGATAAAACTGAAGATTTCATATAATATATTTTGTATAAAATAAGGGAAATTCATAGGAAAAATTTAAAAATTGATGATTTTTGTGGTAATTTTCATAGGTACAATGGTAAACATAAGAACACAATTAGAATGTAATTGCAAAAAGAAGTGCAGACATTTTCCTATAAAACTGAAGATTTTCCTCTAACATATGTATAATAAAATTGAGAATAACTTAAAATATTTTATGAAATTGAAGATTTTTTTTGAAAAACTCAGATGCAATGATAAGCATACAAATACAATTAGAATACAATTAAAAAAGAAGAGGAGAAATTTTCTGATAAAATTGAAGATTGTTATCTAACATGTATGATAAAATTGAGAATTACATATGATAATCGATAAAATTGAAAATTTATTAAGAAAAATCTCAGATGCAATGATAGGCATACAAATACAATTAGAATACAATTGAAAAAGGGCGTGTAGACATATTCTCTTAATTCAGAAGGTTTACATCTAACTTATGGATGGTAAAATGGATGATAACATAGGAAAATTGATAAAATTGAAGATTATTTGATAAAATCTATGATACAATGAAAGGCATACAAATACAAGTATAAATAAGTGAAAAAATGGAGACACTTTCTGATAAAACTGAAGTTTTTTGCATAACATTTCTGATTAAATTATGGAAATTTATATGAAAATGTGAAATTTGAAGATTTTGTGGTAATTTTTACAGATACAATGGTAGACATACAAATAAATATTAATGTAATTTAAATATAATTGGAGATAATTTCTGAAAAATCTGAGGAATCATGCATAACATATATGATAAGATTAAGGAAATTGATAGGAAAACTCTAAAATTAGAACATATTTGTGGTAATTTTCACATATACAATGGTACTCATACAAATAAATAATAATATAGTTATAAAAGGATGAGGAGACATTTTCTGATATATCTGAAGAAATTTTCATAACATATATCTGATAAAATTATGGAAATGTATAAGAAAACTGCAAAATTTGAGGATTAGTGGTAATTTTCACAGATACATTGATAGGCTTACAAACACAATTAGAATGTAATTGAAAAAAGAATAGAGACATTTTCTGATAAAACTGAAGATTTTCATCTAACATACATATGTTAAAATTGAGGATTATATAAGATAATTTATAAAATTGAAGATGTTTTGGAAAACAAAAACTCAGATACAAGGATAGGCATGCAAATGCATGTAGAGTATTATTGAAAAAGGAAGAGGACACATTTTTGTAAAGAACAGAATATTTTCATCTAACATATATATGGTAAAATTGAGGATTGCTTAAGTTAATTGATAAAATTGAAGATTTATCTGGAAAAATACTCAGATACAATGATCTACATACAAATACAATTAGAATATAATTGAAAAGGTAAGTGGTGATATTTTCTGATAGAACTGAAAAATTTCATCTAAAATATGCATGATAAAATTGTGGATTACATATGATAACTGATAAAATTGAAGATTTTTTTGAAAAATATCTGATACAATTATAGGCATACAAATAGAATTATTACATATTTGAAAATGAAGTGAAGACATTTTCTGAGAAAACTGAAGATTTCGTATAACATATGACTGAAAAAGTAAGAGAAAGTCATAGGAAAAATTTAAGCATTGAAATTTTTTCTGGTAATTTCACAAATACAATGGTAGGCATACAAATTCAGTTTGAATGTAATCTAAAAATGAAGTGGAGACAATTTTATTTAAAATTGAAGATTTTCTTCTAAAATATCTATGATAAAATTGAGGAAAACTGAAGATAATTTATAAAATTGAAGATTTTATTGAAAAAAAATAAGATACAGTTATAGGCATACAAATACATCTAGAATATAATTGAAGGAGGAAGTGGAGACATTTTCATATAAAATTCAAGATTTTCATATAATATATGTATGATAAAATGAGGATATCATAAGGTAATTTATAAAATTAAAGATTTTTTTGGGAAAACACATTTGACAAAGGATGTGGAGACATATTGTGTTAATTCTGAAGTTTTACATCTACCTATGGATGATAAAATGGATGATAACAGGAAAATTGATAAAATTGAAGATTTTTGGGATAAAATCTCTAATACAATGAAAAACATAAAAATTCAACTATAAATAGGTGAAAAAGAAAGGAGACATATTCTGATAAAACTAAAGATTTTTGTATAACATTTTTGATTAAATTATGGAAATTCATATGAAAATGAGAAAATTTGAAGATTTTTGTGGTAATTTTCACAGATACAATGGTCAGCATACAAATAATAATATAGTTGAAAAAGGAAGTGGAGATATTTTCTGATAAATCTGAAGAAGTTTGTGTAACATATATCTGATAAAATTATGGAAATTTATAAGAAAACTGTAAAATTTGAAGATTTTTGTGGTAATTTTCACAAATACAACGATGGGCTTACAAACACAATTAAAACGCAATTGAAAAAAGGAATAGACACATTTCCTGATAAAACTGAAGATTTTCATCTAACAAATGTATGTTAAAATTGAGGATAACATAAGATAATTTATAAAATTGAAGACATTGTACAAAACAAAAACTCAAATACAAGGATAGGCATATAAGTACAATTAGAATATTATTAAAAAGGGAAGAGGAGACATTTTCGTAAAGAACTGAAGACTTTCTTCTAACATATGTGTGATAAAATTGAGGATTACATAAGATAATTGATAAAATTGAAGATTTCCTTGGAAAAAACTCAAATACAATTATCTGCATACAAATACATTTAGAATATAATTGAAAATGTAAGTGGAGATATTTTCTGATAGAACTGAAGAATTTCATCCAAAATATGCATGAAAAAGTTGAGGATTACATAAAATAATTGATAAATTTTAGATGTTTTCTTAAAAAAAAACCTCAGATTTGGAGACACGTTCTGATAAAACTAAAGATTTTGCATTACATATTTCTGATAAAGTAAGAGAAATTCATAAGAAAAATTTAAAATCTGCATCATAAAATTGAGGATTACATAGGATATCTGATCAAATTGAAGGGTTTTTGGAAAAATCTCACATACAATGATAGGCATACAAATAGAATTATCAGATAATTGAAAAGGAAGTGGAGATATTTTCTCATAAATCTTAAGATTTCATATAACATATTTCTGTTGAAGTACGGGAAATTCATAGGAAAAATTTAAAAACTGATATTTTTCTGGAAATTTTTACGGGAACAATGGTAAGCATGCAAATACAATTAGAATGTAATTGAAAAAGGGAGTAGAGCCATTTTCCTATAAAACTGAAGATGTTCCTCTAACATATGTATGAAAAAATAGGGGAAAACTTAGGATAATTTATAAAATTGCTGATTTTTTTGCAAAAAAACTCAGATACAATTGTAAGCTTACAAATACTATTAGTATTCAATTGAAAAAGGAAGATGAGATATTTTATTCTGAAAGTGAACATTTTCATGTAACATATATATGATAATACCTGAGGATTACATAAGATAACTGATTCAATTGAAGAAATTATCTAGAAAAATCTCAGATACAATGATAAGCATACAAAAACAATTAGAATATAATTGAAAAAGGAGGTGGAGACATTTTTGTATAAAACTGAACATTTTCATCTAATATGTATGATAAATTTGAGGATAACATAAGATAATTTTTAAATCTGAAGATATTTTTGAGAAAGAAAACTCACAATGATAGGCATACAAATACAATTAGAATACAATTGTAAAAGGAACAGGAAAAAAGATTTACATCTAACTTATATATGAAAAATGGATGATAACATAGGAAAATTGATAAAATTGAAGGTTTTTTTTAATAAAAATCTGAGATTCAATGAAAGGCATACAAATACAATAAGATTATAAGAGAAAAACAAAGTGGAGATGTTTTCTGATAAAACTAATGGTTTTTGTATAATATTTCTGATAAAACTATGATAATTTATGAGTAAATGCTAAAATTTGTAGATTTTTGGGGTAATTTTCACAGATAAAACGTTAAGTAAATGAATAAATAATAATATATTTAAAAAGGAGTTGGAAATATTTTCTAATAAATCTTAAGAATTTTTCATAATGTACGTCTGAAAAAATTATGGAAATTCATAGGAAAACTGTAAAACTCAGATTTTTGTGGTAATTTTCACAGATACAATGATGGGCTTACAAACACAATTAGAATGTAATTGAGAAAAGGAATAGAAACATTTTCGGATAAGATTTTCATCTAACAAATGTATGTTAAAATTGAGGATTACATAAGATAAATGATAAAATTTAAGATTTCTTGCAAAAATCTCAATACAATGATAGGCATACGAATACAATTATTACATAATTGAAAAAGGAAGTGGAGACATTTTCTGATAAAAATAAAGATTTCATATAACATATTTCTGATAAAATAAGGGAAATTCATAGGGAAGAATTAAAAATTGAAGATTTTTGTGGTAATTTTCATAGATACAATGGTAAGCATACAAATACAATTAGAATGTAATTGAAAAAGGAAGGGGGGAGACATTTTCCTATAAAACTAAAATTTTTCTTCTAACATATGCGTTTTAAAATAGAGGAAAACTTATGATAATTTATGAAATTGATTTTTTTTTGCAAAAAACTCAGATATAATAATAAGCTAACAAATACTATTAGAATTCAATTGAAAAGAAGACAATAAGGAAGAAAGAAAAAAATCACTTAAAGAAATACAGAAGAACGTGGGCCAACAAGTACAAGCTATGAAAGAGGAAACGCAAAAATCTCTTAAAGAAATATATGAAAACAAAATCAAGCAAGCGAAAGATCTGAGCACGTCCATCCAGATACTAAAAACAGAAGTAGAAACAACTAAGAAATCGCAGAGGGAGACAACATTGGTGATAGAAAACCTTGGGAAGAAATCAGGGGGCATAGATGCAAATATCAACAATAGGATACAAGAGATAGAAGACAGAATCTCAGAAGCCGAAGATAGCATAGGAACCATTGATTCAACAGTCAAAGAAAATACTAAATGCAAATAGGTTGTAACACAAAACATCCAGGAAACAATGAGAAGACCAAACTTAAGGATTATAGGTATAGACGAGAGTGAAGATTTACAAGTTAAAGGGCCAGCAAATATCTTCTATAAAACTATGGAAGAAATCTTCCCCAACCTAAGGAGAGAGATGCCCATGAATATACAAGAAGCCTATAGAACCCCAAACACACTGGACCAGAACAGAAATACATCCCATCACATAATAATCAAAACTCCAAATGTACTAAACAACGAAAGAATACTAAAGGCAGCAAGAGAAAAAGGCCAAGTAACATATAAAGGAAGACCTATCAGAATAACACTAGACTTCTTACCTGAAACCATGAAAGCTAGAAGATCCTGGGCAGATATCATGCAAACTCTAAGAGAACACAAACTTCAGCCAAAACTACTTTACCCAGCAAAACTCTCAATCACCATAGATGGAGACATCAAGGTATTCCATGACAAAACCAAATTTGCATGATATCTTTACACAAATCCAGCCCTACAAAGGATAATAGGGGGAAAACACCAAGACAAGGACAGAAACTATACCCGGGAAGAAGCAAGATAGAAACCTCCTCTCATCAAACACAAAAGAAGATAACTTCTCAAATATAAATAAATAAATAAATAAATAAATAAATAAATGAATGAATATAATTTCAAAAATGTCTGGAGGTAATAATTACTATTCCTTAATATCTCTTATCATCAATGGACTCAATTCCCCAATAAAAAGACATAGATTAACAGACTGGATACGGAAACAGGAACTTACATTTTGCTGCATACAGGAAACACATCTCAGTGTTAAAGACAAGCACTGCCTTAGAGTAAAAGGCTGGAAGACAATTTTACAAGCAAATGGTCTCAGGAAACAAGCTGGAGTAGCCATTCTAATATCAGATAAAATAGACTTCCAACCTAAAGTCATCAAAAAAGACTCAGAAGGTCACTTCTTGCTGACCAAAAGGAAAATCCACCAAGAAGAGCTCTCAATACTGAACATTTATGCTCCAAATGCAAGGGCACCCTCCTTCATAAAAGAAACCTTACTAAAGCTTAAAGCACACATTACACCTAACACAATAATTGTGGGTGACTTCAACACTCCACTCTCCTCAATGCACCGATCAGGAAAGCAGAAACTAAACAGGGATACAGTGAAACGAATTGAAACTTTGGACCAATTGGATTTACGATATGTATATAACATTTAATCTTAAAGCTAAAGAATATATCTTTTTCTCATCACCACATGGTACCTTCTCCAAAATTGACCATATAATTGGTCACAAGACAGATGTCAACAAATACAAGAAGATCAAACTAATCCCATGCCTCCTATCAGATCACCATGGAGTAAGAGTGGTCTTCAATAGCAACAAAAACAACAGAAAGCCCACATATACATGGAAACTGAACAATACTCTACACAATGACACCTTGGTCAAGGAAGAAAGAAAAAAAGAAAGCAAAGACTTTTTAGAATTCAATGAAAATGAAGGTACAACCTACTGAAATCTATTGGACACAATGAAAGAAGGGCTAAGAGGAAAACTCATAGCTCTAAGTGCATCCAAAAAGAAACTGGAGAGAGCATACACTAGCAGCTTAACGGCACACCTTAAAGCCCTGGAAGAAAAAGAAGTTAATTCACCCAGGAGGAGTAGAAGACAAGAAATCATCAATCTCAGGGCTGAAATCAATCAAGTAGAAATAAAGATAACCATACAAAGAATCAACAAGACCAGGAGCTGGTTCTTTGATTAAATCAACAAGATAGATAAACCCTTAGCCAGACTAACCAAAGGACACAGAGTCAGTATACAAATTAATAAAATTAGAAATGAAAAGGGAGATATAACAACAGAAACTGAGGAAATTCAAAAGATCATCAGATCCTAGTACAAAGGTCTATACTCAAAACAACTGGATAATCTGGAGAAAATGGACAACTTCCTAGACAGATACCAAATACCAAAATTAAATCAGCATCATGTAGATCAGCTAAATAGTCCCATAACTCCTAAAGAAATAGAAGGGGTTATAGAAAGCCTCCCAACCAAAAAAAAGTACGGGACCAGATGGTTTTAGTGCAGAATTCTACCAGACATTCAAAGAAGACTTAACAACAATTAAGCTAATACCTAACCCACAAAAAGATCCAACAAAGAAAGAGAACTACAGGCCAATTTCTCTTATGAATATCGATGCAAAAATACTAAATAAAATTCTTGCCAACCGAATCCAAGAGCACATCAAAATGATCATTCACCATGATCAAGTAGGCTTCATCCCAGGGATGCAGGGATGGTTCAATATATGAAAATCCATCAATGTAATCCACTACATAAACAAACTGAAAGAAAAAAACCACATGTTCATCTCATTAGATGCAGAAAAAGCATTCGACAAAATTCAGCATCCTTTCATGCTAAAAGTCTTGAAAAGAGCAGGAATTCAAGGCCCATACCTAAACATAGCAAAAGCAATCTACAGCAAACCAGTAGCCAACATCAAAATAAATGGAAAGAAACTTGATGCAATCCCACTAAAATCAGGGACTAGACAAGGCTGCCCTCTCTCTCCATATCTTTTCAATATAGTACTTGAAGCTCTAGTGAGAGCTATTAGACAACATAAGGATGTCAAAGGGATACAAATTGGAAAGGAAGAACTCAAACTATCATTATTTGCATATGATATGATACTTTACATAAGCGACACAAAAAACTCCACCAGAGAACTTCTACAGCTGATAAACAACTTCAGCAAAGTGGCTGGTTATAAAATTAACTCAAGCAAATCAGTAACCTTCTTGTACTCAAAGGACAAGCAGGCTGAGAAAGAATTTAGGTAAATAACACCCTTCACAATAGCCACAAACAACATATGTACCTTGGCGTAACTCTATCCAAACAAGCGAAAGATCTGTACAACAGGAACTTCAAGTCCTTGAAGAAAGAAATCGAAGAAGACCTCAGAAGATGGAAAAACATTTCTTGCTCCTGGATTAGCAGGATCAATATAGTAAAAGTGGCCATCTTGCCAAAAGCAATCTACAGATTCAATGCGATCCCCATCAAAATCCCAACACAATTCTTCATAGTTCCAGAAAGAGCAATTCTCAAATTCATCTGGAGCAACAAAAAACCCAGGATAGCTAAAACTATTCTCAACAATAAAAGGACTTCTGGGGGAATCAATATCCCTGACCTCAAGCAGTACCACAGAGCAATTGTGTTAAAAACTGCATGGTATTTGTACAGCAACAGGCAAGTAGATCAATGGAATAAGATTAAAGACCCAAAATTTAACACACAGCTTATGGTCACTTGATCTTTGTTAAAGGAGCCACAACCATCCAGTGGAATAAAGATAGCCTTTTCAACAAATGGTGCTGGTTCAACTGGAGGTCAACATGCAGAAGAATGCAAATTGACCCACTCTTATCTCCTTGCATGAAGATCAACTCCAAGTGAATCAAGGACTTCCAAATAAAACCAGACACACTGAAACTATTAGAAAAGGAATTTGGGAAGACCCTGGTGGACATGGACACAGGGGTAAAGTTCCTGAACAGAACACCAATAGCTTATGCTCTAAGATCAAGAATTGACAATTGAGACCTCATAAAATTACAAAGTTTTGCAAGGCAAAGGACACTGTCAGAAGGACAAAATGGCAACCAACAAAGTGGGAAAAGATCTTCACCAACCTCACATCCGACAGAGGGCTTATATCCAATATATACAAAGAACTCAAGAAGTTAGACCCCAAAGAACCAAATAACCCTATCAAAAATGGGCTACAGAGCTAAACAAAGAAATTTGGATGCCCGAGAAACACATTAAGAGATGTTCAACATCATTAGTCATCAGGGAAATGCAAATCAAAACAACCCTGAAATTCCACTTCACACCATTCAGAATGGCTAAGATAAAAAACTCAAGAGGCAAAAAGTGCTGGCGAGGATGTGGAGAAAGAGGAACACTCCTCCACTGTTGGTGGGATTGCAAAATGGTAAAACCGCTCTGGAAATCAGTTTGGCGGTTCCTCAAAAAATTGGGCATGCCACTTCCAGAGGACCCTGGCATACCACTCCTGGGCATATACCCAGAGGATTCCCCTACATACAATAAAGACACATGCTCCTCTATGTTTATAGCAGCCGTGTTTATAATAGCCAGAAATAGGAAGGAGACCAAATATCCCTCAAAGGAGGAATGGATACAGAAAATGTGGTATATTTATACAATGGAATACTACTCAGCAATTAAAAATAATGAATTCATGCAATTTGTAGGTAAAAGGTTAGACCTGGAAAATATCATCCTGAGTGAGTTAACCCAATCACAAAAGAATACACATGAAATGCAATCACTGATAAGTGCATGTTAATGAGCCCAGAAGCCCTAAATACTCAAGGCACAATTAGCAAGTCAAATGATTCCCAAGAAGAAGAAAGGAGAGGACCCTGGGCCTGTAAAGATTGGATCCAGTTTTGTAGAGAAACCCTGGGGGGGAATGATTGGGGAATAGTTGAGGGGAGAGGAACTGTGGGATGTATGGTGGTTGGGAACTGGGAAAGGGGAAAGCCTTTGGAATGTAAACATAGAATATAGAAAATAAAAATTAAAAAAAAGAATTGAATTGAAAATTGAAGATTTTTGTCGTAATTTTCACAGATACAATGGTACACATACAAATGAAATTAGAATATTTTTGAAAAACAGAAGTGGAGACATTTTCCTATGAATCTGAAGATTTTCCTTTAACATATGTATGATAAAATTGAGGATAACTTAAGGTAATTTATGAAATTGAAATTTTTTTGAGAAAAAACCTCAGATGCAGTGATCATTCTAGAAATTTAATAAGAGTACAATTGAAAAATGAAGACGAGACATTTTCTGATTAAACTGATTTTCATCTAACATATGTCTGAAAAAATTATGAATTACATCTAACTTATGGATGATAAAATGGATAACATAGAAAAATTGATAAAATTGTAGAATTTTGTGATAAAATCTCAGATACAATGAAAATAATACAAATATAATTATAAATAAGTGAAAAAATAAGTTAAGACATTTTCTGATAAAACTGAATATTTTCATCTAATATATGTATGTTAAAATTATCTGCATACAAATACAATTAGAAGACAATTGAAATGGGAAGTGGATATATTTTACGTTAGAATTGTAGATTTTCATCTAAAATATTGATGATAAAATTGAGGATTACATAGGATAACTAATGAAAGTTTAGATTTTTTTGAATCAAAAATCAGAAACAATGATAGGCATCCAAATAGAATTATCACATAATTGAAAAGGGAAGTGGAGATATTTTCTGGTAGGACTGAAGATTTTTATCTAACATATGTATCACAAAATTGAGGATTATATATGGTAACTGATAAAATTGTAGATGTTTTTGGAAAAAACTAAGATACAATGATAGTCATGCAAATAGAATTATCACATATTTGAAAATTAAGTGGAGACATTTACTGACAAAACTGAAGATTTTGTATAACACATTACTGATAAAGTAAGGGAAATCCATAGGTAGAATTTAAAAATTGAAAATTTTTGTGGTAATGTTCACAGATAAAATGGTACGCGAACAAGTAATATTAGAATGTAGTAGAAAAATGAAGTGGAGACATTTTTATTTAAAATTGAAGATTTTCCTCTAAAATATCTATGATAAAATTGAGAATAACTTAAGATAATTTACAAAATTTGAGATTCTTTTGAAAAACACTCAGATACAATGATAGGCATGCAAATACATTAATAATATAATTGAAGAAGTAAGTAGAGACATTTTCATATAAAACTGAATATTTTCATATAATATATGTACAAGAAAATGAGGATATCATAAGGTAATTTATAAAATTAAAGATATTTTGGAAAAACACTCAGATACAATGACAGGAAGAGAATTACAAATAGAATAAAACTGAAAAACGAAGTAGAGATATTTTCATATAAAACTGAAGATTTCCATCTAACATATGTATGATAAAATAAAGGATTAATAGAGTTATTGATAAAATTGAAGATTTATTTGGACAAAACTCAGATGCAATGATAAGATTACAAAAACTATTAGAATACAATGGAAAAAGGAAGATGAGACATTTTCTGATTTCATTTAATGTATGTATGATACAATTGAAGATTACATAGAATAACTGACTAAATTGAAGATTTTCTTAGAAAATTCTCAGATACAAGAATAGGCATAGAATAAATAAGAATATAATTGAAAAATTAGCTGGAGACATTTCTGTATAAAACTCAATATTTTCACCTAACATATGTATGATAAAATGGATAACAGGGAAATTGATAAAATAGTTTTTTTGATAAAATCTCAGATATACTTAAATGCATACTAATACAATTCGAATATAAGTGAAAAAGAAATTAGAGATATTTTCTGATGAAACTGAAGATTTTTGTATAACATTTCTAATAAAATTATGGAAATTCATGTGAAAATGTTAAATTTTGAAGATTTTTGTAGTAATTTTCACATATACAATGGTAGGCATACAAATAAATGATAATATAGTTGTAAAAGGAAGTGGAGATATTTTCTGATAAATCTGAAGAATTTTGCCTAACATATATCTGATAAAATTATGGAAATTCATAGGAAAACTGTAAAATATGAAGTGAGAGTTTCTTCAGGGACAGTTCAGGAGTGGGAATCTGAAGGATTCAGAATTGACAGAGTTAATCTGAGGCCAATCAGAGCAATTGCCTGAGGATTTTGGAGAGGCTCCATTGAATCAGTCATCTGGAAGAGGTGTTGGAGTTGAACCGGCCAACCAGAGTTCTAGAAGAGAAATTCACTGGGGTTGTCTCCAAAGGAAGAATCATCTCCTCAAGTTCTGCAGGGTGACCAGAGACCTTTTTGGATCCCTGGAGCCACTGGAGAATCAAACCCAGAGCAAAAACAAACAGGAGCCTCTAAGAAGGTGGTAGTAAACTCACAAAAAAGGTAAGTGGAATTGTATAGGCAGACTTTTACTGCATCCAAATGGAAAACTCCAATTCTGATCACTCACACAGAGGGGGAAGTGTTAAAGACCCACCAAAGATGTTTGAGAAACCCTTCCATTAATTATCTCTACTGTGAAGGAGGCTCTAGACACCCTAAGGTCTTCCATGGCAATCTTTACACATTTCCTCTCAGAAGAACTTGAAAAAAGAAGTGTACAGCTAGAAACTATCTCAAAAATGGGTGAAAAGCTATCTGTCCAACAGCAAGAAATAGACTAACTAAGAGACAAGGTATCCATGATATCAAAAAGGCTTGAGAGACTAGATGCAGAGGAAGTAAGAGATCAGGAAGTGCTTAATTGTGGACCTGTGGTGCCTGATAAAATCGAGGCTCGAGACTGACAGGCCATTGAACGCAGTACACAGACTCTTAAGGAAAGTGAGGCAAACCTATCTTTCCCAGGTGCTCCCAAACAAAGGCCTGAAAATGGATTTCAGCAGCAAAGAGAGACTTTGCATCCAAATACTAGGAAGCCTGACTATGTAAAACAATGTGGTGTTCCAGTTCTCCTCTCCTCGAGCCAAAGGATGCCCAAATCTGCCCACCTCTGCCTCCTCAGCTGGGAAATTCAGCTCCTGATGCATGTTTGGCAGGATCTTCTGATCACCACGATTCCTCATTTACCAATCTTCAAAGATTTGAAGCTATCCTGAAGATACCTTATAGGCTAGACTTTAGAAATGAACCAGCAGGAGAGGATTTGAAGCCTATTGTTATAGAAGGCAGTAATGTTGAAATTACCCACGGTCTGAAAAAGTTCTTTGGTTGCTGACGCATAGCGATTGCAGTCCAATATTTTTGGAACCTCGGCAACAGAAACATCACTGTGTTTGTCCCACAAAGGAGAACAAGAAGGCATCCCAATGCCAGAGAACAGCACTTCTTAAGACAGCTGGAGGATCTTGGGCTATTAGTTTTCACTCCTTCTCAGGACATCTTAGGGTAAAAGATTGCTTCTCATGAAGACAGGATCCTGCTCCACTTAGCAGAGAAGACTGGTGGTATCATTGTAACAAATGATAACTTGAGGGAGTTTGTGACTCAGTCAGTGTCCTGGAGATTAATTGTTACCAAAAGACTGCTTCAGTAGACTTTCACCGGGGACAAATTTATGGTTGCTGATGATCCCCTGGGAAGATATGGACCTGTGCTAGAAGAATTTCTTTGAAAGGATGACTGTCTTGGCGCCATGAAGCCAAGGGCCCAGGCCGGGCCAAGTGTGGGCACATTTGGCCTTGGCTGCCAGAGCCACTGCACCCAGGGCTGCAACCCAAGCCTCGAGGAGGCTCCATCCCGCATCCAGACAGCCGCTTTGAGCCCTTGGCTTCCTCAGCAGCCCCACTCCACACCCAGGGCCACCCTGAGACGAATGCACCAGGACTTTCCTGGGCTGGCCCAGAGAGCTTGTGCAGAGACAGTCGAGCTGAGGGAGGTGTTGCTCAACATCTTCCCTGACTCAGAGCAAAAACAGAAGATCGACCAGATTCTGGAAGCTAATCCCTCTGTGAAAGACCCAAATGCCCTCTCTGTCCTGCTGTTGGACTGTTTACTGGCCTGAGAGTCTAGTGTTGAAGGGGGTCCCAGGTGGAGGTGGATGAAGATGGAGGGGGAGCTGCCAACTCTGTAAAGTGCCATAATGGGAAGAAGCCCACAGTATACATTCCTGTGTTAGAAGATAAGAGGGAAGGGGATGCCTGCTGTGAACAACATGAGGTGCTCAATCAAAAGATGGGGAAACTAAGGACAGCAAGAAGTAGACTGAAGAATGCTGAATCACTCAAGTGAAAATTTAAGGATTCTGTGGAAAGTCGGGAGGGTGGGGTTTTGCCTGGGCAAACAGGTGAAGGAGTGTTTAGCTGAAGCAGACACAGGAGAGAGGATGTTCTGCTAAAGCGAGCAAGCAAAGGGACACGTGTTTGGTATGAAAAATTTGTTGAGAGAGACAGGCGTGTGTTGGTCCAACTTACATTGCCATGTTAGCTGCACTTTGGACACCAGAGAGACAGGTCCACCATAACTTGCCCATGCAAGTTGGCTTGCAGCTTCTGTGGAATTTCGATGATCTGCCAAGTAAAAAGACCCAACACCAAACACACTACAACGGGAATGCATTCATGTTACATTCAGTTCTAATGGTGAGAAGTTTTTACTTTTACAATTACACTAGCAATCCTTTATTTTATCATACATATGTTAGATGAAAGTCTTGTTTTATCAGAAAATGTCTATAATTCATTTTTCTGTTGTATTCTAATTGTATTTCTTTGCCTCTCATTGTATCTGAGTGTTTTTCCAGAAAAACTTTAATTTTATAAATTACCTTATGATATCCTCATTTTACTAATATGTAGATTATATGAAAATCTTCAGTTTTATATGAAAATGACTATACATTCTCATTCAATTATATTCTAAATGTATTTGTATGCCTATCATTGTATCTTAGCTTTTTTTTAAATGTTCAATTTTATAATTTGCCTTAATTTATCCTCAATTTTATCATAGATATTTTAGAGGAAAAATTTCAATCTTTAATGGAAATGTTGGCACTCCCCACTCCCCAGGTCCACCACAGGCATCCTTGCAGCTGTCTGAACAGAGTGAGCTGAACCAGGTACCCATGATATCCAAAATTTGGGTTCTCTGAGGACTCAAGACTGTCAGGCAGTGATCTGAGCAGAGCAGCAGTTCCTCATTCGCAACCAGGCTTGGGCTCTGTGCCCTGATTGGGTCCCTGCATTCCGCACACCCACAACCATCTTGATGCTGACTGCTTGGATTGAGCGGGCAGAACCAAAAGAGACACCAGGGGTCCAACAGCACCCAAGAGGAGAACAACAAATCAGCAATCTCTGCTAGGGGAAACCCAGTCAACCAGTGGTGGGGAAATAGCCTTTGAGCCCACAGGAGGTTCAAGCACCAGCTAGTGACTACAGGACCAACTAAGGCCAGAGATAACCAGATGGCAAAATGCAAACGTAGGAACATTACTAACAGAAATCAAGGCAATATGGCAGCATCCAAACCCAGTTCTCTGACAGCAGTAAGTCCTGGATACCACAACACACCAGAAAAACAAAGATATGGATCTAAAATAACTGGTCAGGATGCTGATAGCTGAACACAGAGATAAATCTCTTAAAGAAAACCTGGAGAAAATGGATCAAAAATTAGAAGCCCTTACAAGGAAAACACAAAAGTCACTTAAAGAAATTCAAGAAAATATGGATCAAAAAATAGAAGCCAATAAGAAAGAATTACAAAAATCACTTAAAGAAATACAGGAGAATGTGGGTCAACAAGTAGAAGTCATGAAAGAGGAAACACAAAAATATCTTAAAGAAATACACGAAAATACAAACAAGCAAGTAGAAGATCTGAGAAAAACCATCCAGGATCTAAAAACAAAAGTAGAAACTACTAAGAAATTGCCAAGGGAGACAATTTTGGAGATAGAAAACCTTGTGAAGAAATCAGGGGCCATAGATACAAATATCAACAATAGAATACAAGAGATAGAAGAAAGAATCTCAGATGTCTAAAATACCATAAAAACCATTGATTCAACAATCCAAAAAAATGCAAAGTGCAAAAAACTAGTAACCCAAAACATCCAGGAAATCCAGGACACAATGAGAAGACCAAACCTAAAGTTTATAGGCAAAGATGAGAGGAAGACATACAATTTAAAGAGCCAGCAAATATCTTCGACAAAGTTATGGAAGAAAACTTCCCCAACCTAATGAGAGAGATGCCCATGAATATACAAGAAGCATACAGAACTCCAAACAGACTAGACTAGAACAGAAATGCCTCCTATTACATGATAATCAAACCTCCAAATATACTAAACAAAGAAAGAATATTAAAGGCAGTAAGAGAAAAAGGCCAAGTAACATATAAAGGAAGACCTATCAGGATTACACCAGACTTCTCACCTGAGACAATGAAATCTAGAAGATCATGGGCAGATATCATGAGGACTCTAAGAGAACACAAATTTCAGCCATAACTACTATACCCAGCAAAACTCTCATAGATGGAGAAATCAAGGTAATCCATGACAAAACCAAATGTGCACGTTATCTTTTCACACCCTTCAAGAAGCAAGAAAGAACCCCCCTCTCATCAAACCCAAAAGAAGATAACCACTCGAATATACAAAAATAACGTCAAAAATGTCAGAAAGTAATACTTACTATTCCTTAATATCTCTTAACATCAATGGACTCAATTCCCCAATAAAAAGATGTAGACTAACAGACTGGATATAGAAACAGGACCCTACATTTTGCTGCATACAGGAAACACATCTCAGGATCAAAGACAAACACTAGCTTAGAGAAAAAGGCTAGAAGACACTTTTACGAGCAAATGGTCTCAGGAAACAAGCTGGAATAGCCTTTCTAATATCAGATAAACTGGACTTTCAACCTAAGTCATCAAAAGAGACACAGAAGGTCACTTCTTGCTTGTCAAAGTAGAATTCTCAATTCTGAACACATATGCTCCAAATTGAAGGGCACCTTCATTTGTAAAAGAAACTTTACTAAAGCTCAAAGCACACGTTGCATCTAACACAATAATTGTGGGTGACATCAACACTCCACAATCCTCAATGGATTGATCATGAAACCAGAAACTAAACATGGACACAATGAAACTAATTGAAGCTTTGAACCAATTGGATTTAACATATATATACATATGTATACATATACATATGTATATAGATAGATAGATAGAGATAGATAGAAAGAAAGATAGATAGATAGTTAGATAGATAGATATAGATATAGATATAGATATAGATATAGATATAGATATAGATATATGAATAGATAGAACATTTTATCCCAAAGCAAAAAAATATAGCTTTTTCTCAGCACCACATGATACCTTATCCAAAATCGATCATATAATTGGTCACAAGACAGATGTCAACAAATACAAGAAGGTCAAAATAATCCCATGCCTCCTATCAGATCACTGTGGAGTAAAAGTAGTCTTCAATAGCAAGAAAAACAAGAGAAAGCAGACATACACTTGGAAACTGAACAATACTTTACTTAATGACACCTTGGTCAAGGAAAAAATAAAGAAATCAAAGACTTTTTAGAATTCAATGAAAATGAATGTACAACCTATCCAAATGTTTAGGACACAATGAAAGTGGTGCTAATAGGAAAACTCATACCCCTAACTTCCTCCAAAAAGAAACTGGAGAGAGCATACACTAGCAGCTTAACAGCACACCTGAAAGCCCTGGAACAAAATGAAGCTAATTCACCCAGGAGGAGTGGAAGACAGGAAATCATCAAACTAAGGGCTGAAATCAATCAAGTAGAAACAAAGTGAACCATACAAAGAATCAACAAAACCAGGAGCTGGTTCTTTGAGAAAATCAAGTAGATAGATAAACCCTTAACCAGTCTAACCAATGGACACAGAGACAGTATCCAAATTAACAAAATTAGAAGTGAAAAGGGGAATATAACAACAGAAACAGGAAGTTCAAAAAATCATCAGATTGTACTACAAAAGCCTATACTCAACACAACTGGAGAATCTGGAGGAAATGGACAATTTCCTAGACAGATACCAAATACCATTATTAAATCAGGATCAATTAGATCAGATAAATAGTCCCATAACCCCTAGAGAAATAGAAGGGGTTTTAGAAAGTCTCCCAAACAAAAACCGTACAGGACCAGATGGTTTTAGTGCAGAATTTTAGCAGACCTTCAAAGAAGACCTAACACCAATACTCTTCAAACTATTTCACGAAATAGAAACAGAAGGGACACTGCCCAACTCATTCTACAAAGCCACAATTACACTGATACCAAAACCACACAAAGATCCAAGAAAGAAAGAGAACTATAGGCCAATTTCCCTTATGAATATCGATGCAAAAATACTAAATAAAATAATTGCCAACAGAATCCAAGAGCACATCAAAATGATCATTCACCATGATTAAGTAGACTTCATCCCAGGGATACAGGGATGATTCAATATATGGAAATCCATCAATGTAATGCATTACATAATCAAACTAAAAGAAAAAACACATGGTCATCTCAGTAGATGCGGAAAAAGCATTTGACAAAATTCAGTCTCCTTTCATGCTAAAAGATCTGGAAAGAACAGAAATTCAAGGCCCATACCTAAACATAATAAACACGATATACAGAAAAGCAGTAGCCAACATCAAAATAAATGGAGAGAAACTTGAAGTCATCCCACTAAAATAAGGGACTAGACTAGGCTGCCCTCTCTCTCCACATCTTTTCAATATAGCGAGAAGTTCTAGTGAGAGCAATAAGCCAACATAAGGAAGTCAAAGGGATACAAATTGGAAAGGAAGAAGTCAAACTATCATTATTTGCAGATGATATGTTTGTATACTTAAGCGATCAAAAAACTCCACCAGAGATCTCCTACACCTTATAAACAACTTCAGCAAAGTGGCTTGTTATAAAATAAACTCAAGCAAATCAGTAACCTTCCTATCCTCAAAGGACAATCAGGCTGTGAAAGTAGTTAGGGAAATAACACCCTTCACAATAGCCACAAACAACATAAAGTACCTTGGCGTAACTCTAACCAAACAAGCGAAAGATCTATATGACAAGAACTTCAAGTCTTTTAAGAAAGACATTGAAGAAGACCTCAGAAGATGGAAAAATATTTCTTGCTCTTGGATTGGCAGGATCAATATAGTAAAAATGGCCATCTTGCCAAAAGCAATCTACAGATTCAATGCAATACCCACCAAAATACAAAATCAATTCTTCATAGATCTAGAAATAGCAATTCTTAAATTCATCTGGAGTAACAAAAAACCCAGGATAGATAAAACTATTCTCAACAATAAAAGGACTTCTGGGGGAATCAATATCCCTGACCTCCAGCAGTACTAAAGAGCAACTGTGCTTAAAACTGCATGGTATTGGTACAGGGACAGGCAATTAGATCAATAGAATAGCATTGAAGACCCAGTAATGAACCCAAAGACTTATGGTCACTTGATCTTTGATTGAAAAGCTACAACCATCCAGTGGAAAAAAGATAACCTTTTCAACAAATGGTGCTGGTTCAACTTGAGGTCAACATGCAGAAGAATGCGAATTGACCCACTCTTATCACCTTGTACTAAGATCAACTCCAAGTGGATCAGGGACCTCCACATAAAAACAGACACACTGAAACTAATAGAACAGAAATTGGGGAAGACCCTTGAGGATATGGCCACAGGGGGAAAATTCCTGAACAGAACAAAATAGCTTATGCTCTAAGATCAAGAATTGACAAATGGAATCTCACAAAATTCAAAGTTTCTCTAAGGCAAAGGACACTGTCAGAAGGACAAAACGGCAACCAACAAATTGGGAAAAGATCTTCACTAACCCCACATCTGACAGAGGGCTAATATCCAACATATACAAAAACTCATGAAGTTAGACTCCAAAGAACCAAATAACCCTATTAAAAATGGGGTACAGAGCTAAAGAAAGAATTTTCACCAGAAGAAATTCAGATAGCTGAGAAGCACCTTAAGAAATGGTCAACATCATTATTCATCAGGGAAATGCAAATCAAAACAACTCTGAGATTCCACCTCACACCAAAAAAGAATGGCTAAGATTAAAAACTCAAGAGACAACAGGTGCTGGCGAGGATTTAGAGAATGATGATGTCTCCTCCACTGCTGGCAGCTTTGCAAGATTGTACAACCCTTCGGGAAATCAGTCTGGTGGTTCCTCAGAAAATTTGGCATGACACTCCCAGAGGACCCTGTCATACTACTCCTGTGCATATACCCAGAGGATTCCCCTGCATGCAATAAAGACACAGGCTCCACTATGTTCATAGCAGCCTTAATTATAACATCCAGAAGCTGGAATGAGCCCAGATGTCCCTCAAAGGAGGAATGGATACAGAAAATGTGGTATATTTATGCAATGGAATACTACTCAGCAATTAAAATAATGAATTCATTCAATTTGTAGGCAAATGGTTGGATCAGGAAAATATCATCCTAGGTGAGTTAACCCAATGATATTAATGAGCACAGAAGCTCTGAATACTCAAATCACAATTAGCAAATCAAAAGATTCCCAAGAAGAAGGAAGTAGAGGACACTGGTCCTGAAAAGACTGGTTCCAGTTTTGTAAGAGAGTACCAGAACATAAAAGCATTGAGGTGGGGCGATTGGGGAATGGGCAGGGTGGAAGAGGACTTATGGGACATATGTTGAGGGGGTAACTGGGAAAGAGGAAAGCCTTTGGAATGTAAACAAAGAATACAGAAATTAAAAAATAAATAAAAATTTAAAAAATTAAAAAATAAAATAAAATTGTCTCCACATCATTTTTCGATTACATTCTACTTGTATTTGTATGCCTACCATTGTATCTGTTGAAATTACCATAAAAATTTTCAATTTGTAAATTTTTCCTAAGAATTTCCCTTACTTAATCAGGAATATGTTATATGAAACCTTCAGTTTTGTCAGAAAATGTCTCCACTTCATTTTCAAATATGTGATAATTGTATTTGTATACCTATCCTTGAATCTGAGTTTTTCAAAAGGATCTTCAATTTAAACAGTCATCATATGTAATCCACAAAAATCTTCACATTTTAACATTTTCACATGAATTTCCATAATTTAATCAGAAATGTTATACAAAAAACTTCAGTTTTATCAGAAAATATATCCCCTTTCTTTTTCACTTATTTATAGTTGCATTTGTATGCCTTTCATTGTATCTGATATTTTTATCACAAAAATCTTCAATTTTATGAATTTTCCTATGTTATTATCCATTTTATCATCCATCAGTTAGATGTAAATGTTCAGAATTAAAAGAATATTTTCCACATCCCTTTTCTAATTTTATTCTAATTGTATTTGTAAGCCTATCGTTTTATCTGAGATTTTCTGAGTCAATCTTCAATTTTATCAATTATCCTATGTAATTCTCAATTTTATCCTACATATGTTAGATAAAATCTTCAGTATTATCAGAAAATGTCTCCTCTTCCTTTTTCAATTGTACTTGAATTTTATTTGTATGATTATTGTTGCATCTGAGTTTTTTTTCAAGCAAATCTTCAATTTCATAAATTACCTTAACTTATTCTCAATTTTATCATACATATGTTAGAGGGAAATCTTCAGTTTTATTGGAAAATATCTCCACTTCCTTTTGCAATTACACTCTAATTGTATTTGTATATTTACCATTTTATCTGTGAAAATTACCACAAAAAATCTTCAATTTCTAATTTTTTCCTATGTATTTTCGTTATTTTATATGAAACATCTTATATGAAATCCTCAGTTTTATCACAAAATGTCTCCACTTCCTTTTTCAACTGTTAATATTTATTTGTAGGCCTACCATTCTATCTGTGAAAATTACCACAAAAATCTTCAATTTTTCATTTTTCCTATGAATTTCCCTTATTTTATATGAAACATGTTATACGAAAACTTCAGTTTTATCAGAAATGTCCCCACATCATTTTTCAAGTATGTGGTAAATGTATTTGCATGCCTATCATTGCACGGGGATTTTTCAAAGAAATTCTACAATTTTATTAGTTATCCTATGTAATCCTATTTTTAATACATATTTTAGATGAAAATCTTCAGTTTTATCACAAAATGTGTCCAGTTCCCTTTTCAATGTTATTCTAATTGTATTTGTATGCCTATCATCATAAGTGAATTTTCCTTTTAAAAAATATCTTCAGGTTTAAAATTATTGTCTTAGTTAGGGTTATAGTGCTGTGAACAGACACCATGACCAATGCAAGTTTTATAAAGGACAACATTTAATTGGGGTTGGCTTACAGGCTCAGAGGTTCAGTCCATTGTCATCAAGGCAGAAACATGGCAGCATCCAGGCAGGTATGGTGCAGGAGGAGCTGAGAGTTCTCTCTCTTCATCTGAAGGCTGCTAGTAGAAGACTAACTTCCAGGCAGCTAGGGTCAGGGTTCTAAGCCCACACCCACATTGACACACCTACTCCAACAAGGCCACACCTTCTAATGAGGTCACTTCCTGGGCCAATGATATACAAACCATCACATTCCACTCCCTGGCCCCCATAGGCTTGTTCAAACATTAGTCTATGGGGGCCATACTTAAACATAGCATAATGCAAAATACATTTAGTCCAACTTCAAAAGTCCCTTTAGTCTATAGCAGTCTCCACAGTGTTAAAAGTCCAAAGTTCAAGGTCTCTTCTGAGATTCACTCAATCACTTAACTGTAATCCTCCAAGCAAGACAGGAAACCAGCTGGGCAAAGTCCAAACTCTGCATCTCCATGTCTGATGGCAAAGCAGTCTTCAGATATCCAACTCCTTTTTCATCCTTGTTGTCTGCAACTAGGTTCTTTCTCCTGGGCTTGTTCTACTCCCTGTTAGCAGCTTTCCTTGGCAGGCATCCTGTGGCTCTGGCATCTTTAACATCTTGGGTACCCAAAGTCAATTTCAGCTTCACAGCTTCTTTTTCCAATGTCTGAGATCCACACATGATCTTTTGTACATCTCCAAAGAGCTGGTGTCACTTCTCCAGCTCTGCCCTCTGTAGCACTCTAAGTCCAGATTGATCCACTTCACTGCCACTGCTGTTCTGGTGGTCATCCCATGGTACTGGCATCTCCAATATGCTAGGGTCTTCCACTGCAATTATAATTCACCAAAGCCTCTCATAGGCTCTCTTCATAGTACCAAGCCTCAACTCCTTTGCATGACCCCTTCAGTCCTGGGCTGGCAATTACAACTGAGGGTACACTTTCACCAATGGCCTTTCATGGCCTCTCACAGTACCAAGCCTCAGCTGTTCTTCATGATGCCTTCATGCCTTCAAAACCAGTACCACCTGGATGATTCTGACACATTACCAAGTACAGCTGCAGCATGAGGAACACTTGGCTATCTCTGGAATACAGCTTCTTTGTGCTCTCAGAAAACACTTCTTATATTTCACCTCAGTGATACTGGTCTTTTCTTAATCATCACTAATTTCTTAGCTCCAGCTAACCAGCATCAATTGTCCCAGTAGTCTCCTTCCTTTTAATATAAAGCCAGAGACACGTGGCCAAAGCTGCTGAGTTCTGCTGCTTGCAGGAGCTGGAACATTGGCCACCTTGTTTTATTACATTGTCACTAGCTTCCTTTTTTCCAGCTCCTTCACTGCCTAAGTTAGCTGTCCTGAATCTTGCTCCTTAGACTGACCTTGAACTCAAGAGATCTGCATGCCTGTCTCCTAAGCACTGGGATTAAAGGTGTGGTCCACCAAGCCTGGATTAAAGTTTTTCTTCACCTAGAATTTGCTCTGTTCTAGGCTGGCTTTGAACTCAGAGATCTGCTTATCTTTGCCTCCTGGGATTAAAGGCTTGTACTACCATGCCTGGACCTAAAGTTAACTGGGTGAATCTTGCCCCAAGGTCGCCACTCCTTTAATTCAATATCCTTGAATTCAGCTCCATTTCACTTCCTGGAGTTCCTTTAATACTCAAACCATATATTTTGTACTTTTCCTTTCTCAGCTTGCTATGTTTGTTCAAAATTCTCTTCATCAGACTTAACCAGAGAACAAAGTCTTTGTTGGACTTTTTTGAGACTTCCTTTGCAGATGCAATTAATATAAATCTCTTTACCTTAGCCCTAGGGAGTCTCTTCAGAAAATGGCAAAAAGCAGCCATGTTCTTCACCAAAACATCACAAAAACAGTTTCTCAGCCACATATTAAAGTTCTTCTCCACTGAAACTTCTTGAGCCGTCAGGCCTACACAGTTCAAATGACCCTCAGCACCACTGTCTTCCATATTCCTACTAGGCTGGCCCATTAAGCCCCACTTAAAGCATTCCATTGCTTTACAAATCCAAAGTCCCAAAATCCACATTCTTCCAAACAAAAGCATGGTCAGGCCTATCACAGCAATACCCCACTCCTGGTACCAACTTTTGTCTTAGTTAGGGTTTTAGTGCTGTGAACAGACACCATGACCAATGCAAGTTTTATAAAAGACAACATTTAATTGGGGTTGGCTTACAGGCTCAGAGGTTCAGTCCATTGTCATCAAGGCAGAAACATGGCAGCATCCAGGCAGGTATGGTGCAGGAGGAGCTGAGAGTTCTCTCTTCATCTGAAGGCTGCTAGTAGAAAACTAACTTCCAGGCAGCTAGGGTGAGGGTTTTAAGCCCACACCCACATTGACACACCTACTCCAACAAGGCCACACCTCCTAATGAGGTCACTTCCTGGGCCAATGATATACAAACCATCACAATTATCTTATGTTATCCTCAATTTTATCAAACATATGTCAAATGAAAATTTTTAGTTTTATACAAAAATATCTCCACCTCCTTTTTCAATTTTATTATAATTGTATTTGTATGCCTATCATTGTATGAGATTTTTCTAGAGAATATCTTCAATTTAATCAGTTACTCTATGTAATCCTCAATTTTATCATACATATGTTAAATGAAAATCTTCAGTTTTATGAGAAAATGTCTAGTCTTCCTTTTTCAATTGTATTCTAATAGTATTTGTAAGCTCACAATTGTATCTGATTTTTTGCAAAAAAAAAAAAACCCATCAATTTTATAGATTATCCTGTTTTTCTCTATTTTATCATACATATGTTAGGGGAAAATTTTCAGTTTTATAGGAAAATGAAACAATTACAATCATTCATACAAGGCCACGAATAGGACATTTTACACACACATAGGACATGAAAGACATGGTGTACCAAGAACAAACATAGACACACAGAACGGGAAGCATGCTATGCATTTAACTGCATTTTCCTACTCTCTTTCTCTTTCATTTTCCAACCTTTCTTAAGGCAGCTCTTAGAGGCTGTGGACATATGCCTATTTTTAAACCCTTTCTTTTTCAGCAGAATCAGCTCTTAATAGCTGCTGTTACAATCCAGAACCTATAACCTTCTTCCACCACTTTCCACTGTCTGGCTCTTAAGCAAGGAGTTCGTTGTTGGGTCAACACTGACTTACTCAATCTGTATCCTCCAGCACCCAATTGTTGTTGAGTTCCGTAGCTCTCTGTAGCTACTCCAGGCTAGCTCTGCATGAGAAAACTATGGGATGGATGAGGAAAGTGGCACAAAAGAATGAGGTCAAGGAGACATTTGCCTCTCAAGACCCAATTTTAATAAAATGTAACCCAATATATAATCTGAAAGATTCCCTTCACCCAGGTATGGTGGAGTCTTGGGATGAAGTCTCGAGAGATCTCTTTGATGGCTCCAGACTCATTAGGTGGCTGGCTTCTTCATGGAAGCTCAGCAGCTCACCTACTGAAGGTTGAGAATTGCAGAAACAGGATACTTTCTTGGCTTCCAGGTGTGGCTGGGTTGTTCTAAATAGAACAAAGGCCAGGAAATTCAGGGGTGGAGAACAGAGCCATCAGAGGCCAGCTGAATGCTGGAGTGGGGGGAAGGGACAAATCATCAATTTTATACATTGTCTTATGCTATCCTAAATTTTATCATACATATGTTAGGTAAAAATCTTCAGTTCTTGATGAAAATGTCGCCAGCCTGATCTACAGAGTAAGTTCCAGGACAGCCAGGACTACAGAGAAAGCCTGTCTTGAAAAACAAGCAAGCAAACAAGCAAGCAAACAAACAAACAAACAAACAGGAAAAAAGTCTGTTTAGCCATGTGGTGGTGGCTCATGCCTGTAATGCCAGCACTCTGTGAGGGAGAGACAGGCAGGTTTCTGAGTTCGAGGCCAGCCTGGTCTACAGAGTGAGTTCCAGGAAAGCATGGGCTACACAGAGAAACCCTGTCTCCAAATTACCAAAAAAAAAAAAAATCCAACCCCCCCCAAAACCAAAAATGTCTTCACTTCCTCTTTCCATTACATTCTAATTGTAGTCGTATGCAGATCATTGTATCTGAATACTTTTCCATATAAATCTTCAATTTTATCAATTATCTTATGTAATTCTCAATTTTATCATACATATGTTAGATGAAAATCTTCAGTTCTTTACAAAAATGTGTCCTATTCGCTTTTCAATAATACTCTAGTTTTATTTGTATGCCTATCCTTGTATCTGAGTTTTTGTTTTCCAAAATATCTTAAATTTTATAAATTATATCATGTTATCCCCAATTTTTAACATACGTATGTTAGATGAAAATCTTCAGTTTAGTCAGGAAATGTCTCTATTCAATTTTTGAATTACATTCTTATTGTGTTTGTAAGCCTATCTATCATTTTATCTGTGAAAATTACAACAAAACTTCAAATTTTAACATTTTTTTCATAAATTAACATGGTTTTGTCTGAAATATTATACAGAAATATTCAGGTTTTTCTTTTCAGAAAATGTCTGCACTTTCTTTTTCGCTTATACTCCTTTTGTATTTGTATGCCTTTCAATGAATTTGAGATCTTGTCAAAAAATCTTCAATTTTATCAATTTTCCTATGTTATCCATTTTTCATTCATAAGTTAGGTGTACATCTTTAGTTGTCTCCTCTTCCTTTTTCAATAGTATTCTAATTATATTTGTATGCCTATCATTGTCTCCGAGTATTTTTTTCTGAATAAATCTTCAATTTTATCAATTATCATATGCAGACCTCAATTTTTTCATATATATATGTTGGATGAAAATCTTCAATTTTATCAGAAAATGTGTCCTCTTTATTTTAAATTGTAATCTAATTGTATTTGTATGCTTATCATTGCATCTGAGTTAAAAAAAAACTTCAATTTTATAAATTATCTTATGCTATCCTCAATTTTAACATACATGTGTTAGAGGATTATCTTCAGTTTTATAGGAAAATGGCTCCACTTCCTTTTTTCAATTACATTACAATTGTTTTTGTATGCTTACCATTATATCTGTGACAATTACCTCAAAAATCTTCAATTTTCCTATGAATTTCCCATACTTTAACAGAAATGTGTTATACAAAATCTTCAGTTTTATCAGAAAATATTTCTATTCCTTTTTTTCAATTACATTCTAATTGTGGTTGTATGCCTGTCATTTTATCTGTGAAAATTACTACAAAAAACTTCAAATTTTACACTTTTGCTATGAATTTCCATTATTTTATCAAATATATGTTCAGCAAAATTCCTCAGATTCATCAGAAAGTATCTCGAATTCTTTTTACAACTATATTATTATTTATTTGTATGCCTACCATTCTATCTGTGAAAATTACGACAAAATTTTTCAAATTTTAGCATTTTCACATGAATTTCCATAATTTTATTAGAAATGGTATACAAAAATATTCAGTTTTACCAGAAAATATCTCCACTTTCTTTTTCACTTATATTCTAATTGTATTAGTATGCCTTTAAGTATATCTGAGATTTTATAAAAAAAAACTTCATTATTATCAATTTTCCTATGTTATCATCCATTTTATGTTACATATGTCAGGTGAAAATCTTAAGATTTATACAAAAATATCTCCTGCTACTTTATCAATTATATTCTTATTATTTTGTATGCCTATCCTTGTATCTGAGAATTTACTAAGAAAATCTTCAATTTAATCAATTATCCTATATAAGTCTCAATTGTATCATACATATGTTAAATGAAAATCTTAAGTTTTATCAGAAAATGTCTCTTCCTTTTTCCATTGTATTGTAATAGTCTTTGTAATCTTATCACTGTGTCTGTTCTTTTTGCAAAAATATTCTTCAATTTTATAAATTATCCTAAGTTTTTGTTCAATTTTATCAAACACTGTTGGAGATAAATCTTCAGTTTTATAGGAAAATTTCTCCACATCCTTTTACATTGTATTTATATGCATACCATTGTATGTGTGAAAATTACCACAAAAATCTTCATTTTTTAATTTTTTCCTTACTTTATCAGAAATATGTTATATGAAATACTTAATTTTATCAGAAAATACTTCCATTTCCTTTCCAGTCATGTGATAATTCTGTTTGTATGCCTATCATTTTATCTGAGTTTTTTCCCAAAAACATCTTCAACTTTATTAGATATCCTCTGTAATCCTCAATTTTATCATGCATATTTTAGACGAAAACCTTCAGTTCTATCATAAAATGTCTCCACTTTCTTTTTCAATTGAATTCTAATTTTATTTCTATGGTTATCATTGTATTTCAGTTTTTTTCAAAAAATCTTCAATTTTATACATTATCTCCTGTTATCCTCAATTTTATCATACATATGTTGGATGAAAATCTTCAGTTCTTTGCGAAAATGTCTCTACTTCACCTTTTCCATTATATTCTAATTGTATATATATATATGCCTATGATTGTATGTGAGTTTTTTAAATAGTTATTAAATTTTATAAATTACGTTATGGTATCCTCATTTTATCATACATATATTAGATAAAAATCTTCAGTTTTATATGAAAATGTCTTCACGTTTGTTTTAGTTATATTCTAATTGTATTTTTAGACCTATCATTTTCTCTGAGTGTTTTTCCAAAAAAAATTAATTTTATAAATTACCTTATGATATCCCCATTTTATCATTTGTAGGTTACATAAAAATGTCTCCACTTAATCTTTCAATTATATTCTAAATGTTTTTGTATGTCTATCATTGTATCTGAAAATTTTCCAAAAAAATTTTCAATTTTATCAGATATTCTATGTAATTCTCAATTTTATCATGCATATTTTAGATGAAAATATTCAGTTCTATCATAAAATATCTTCACTTCCTTTTTCAATAGAATTCTGTTTATATTTTATGATTATCATTATATTTGAGTTTCAACATAAAAATCTGTACTTTTGTACATTATCTTATGCTATACTCAGGTTTATCATACATAGGTTAGATGAAAATCTTCAATTCTTTAAAAAATGTCTCCACTTCCTCTTTCAATTACATTCTAATTGTATTTATATGCCTATCATTGTATCTGTGTTCTTATAAAAAATATTCAATGTTATAAATTATCTTATGTTATCCTCATTATTATTATACATACATTAGATAAAAATCTTCAGTGTTATATGAAAATGTCTCCACATCTGTTGGAGTTCTATTCTTTGCCTATCATGCTATCTGAGTTTTCTCCAAATAAATCTTTAATTTTATCAATTATCCTATTAATCCTCTATTTTATCATACAATTTTAGATGAAAATCTTCAGTACTTTCAAAATTTATCTACTTTGTTTTTCAATTGTCTTCTAATTGTATTTCTATGACTATCATTGTATCTGTGTTTTTTAAATATTCAATTTTATAAATTATGTGATGTTATCCTCATTTTTACTGTATATACATTAGATGAAAATCTTGTTTTATATGAAAATGTCTCCACATCTGTTTGAGTTTTTTTATTTTTATGCCTATCATTGTATCAGAGTTGTGTACAAATAAATCTTCAATTTTATCAATTACCTTAGTAATCCTCAATTTTATCACACATATGTTAGAAGAAAATCTTAAATTTATCAGAAAATGTCTCCACTTCATTTTTCAATTGTATTCTAATTGCATTTCTATGCCTATCATTGTATCTGATCTTTTTGTTCCAAATAATCTGTAATTTTATAAATTACCTTTTGATATCCTGAATTTATCATACATATGTTATATGATAATCTTCAGTTGTGTATGAAAATTTCTCCACTTCCTCCTTCAATTATATTCTATATGTATTTGTATGCCTATCGTTTTATCTGAGTTCTTTTTTCAAAAAATCTTCAATTTTATAAATTATCTTAAGTTATGCTCAATTTTATCATAAATATGTTAAAGAAATTTTTTTAATTTTAAATGAAAATGTCTCCACTTCGTTTTTTGATTATATTCTAATTTTATTTGTATGCCTATCATTTTATTTGTGAAAACTGCCACAAAATTCCAATTCTTAAATTTTTCCTATGAATATCCCTTACTTTATCAGTAATATGTTACACAAAATACTCAGTTTTGTATCTGAGTATTTTTCCAAATAAATCTTCAATTTTATCAATTAACTTTTGTAATCCTCAATTTTATCATATATATGTTAGATGAAAATCTTCAGTTCTTTACAAAAATGTGTCCTCTTCCTTTTTCAATAATACTCTAGATTTATTTTTATGCCTATCCTTTTTTCTAAGTTTTTGTTTTCCAAAATATCATCAATTTTATAAATTACATTATGTAAATCTCAATTTTATCATACATATGTTAGATGAAAATCTTCAGTTTTATCCAAAAATGTCTCTTTTCCTTTTCTTCAATTACGTTCTAATTGTGTTTGTAAGCCTATCAATGTATCTGTGAAAATTAACACAAAAATCTTCAAAGTTTACAGTTTTCATATGAATTTCCTAATTTTTATCAGATAAATGTTTTGCAAAATTCTTCAGATTTATCAGAAAATATCCTCACTTCCTTTTTTCAACTATATTATTATTTATTTATTTGTATGCCTACCATTGTATACGTGAAAATTCCCACAAAAATCTTCAAATTTTAACATTTTTACAAGAATTTCCATAATTTAATCAGAAAGGTTATACTAAAATCTTCATAATTATCAGTAAAACGTCTCCACTTTCTTTTTTACTTATTTATAGTTGTATTAGTATGCCTTTCACTGTATCTGAAATTTTATCACAAAAATCTTCAATTTTCTCAATTTTCCTATTTTATCATGCATTTATCATCCATAAGTTAGATGTAAAGCTTCAGAATTAACAGAATATATCTCCACTTCCTTTTTCAATTGCATTCTATTTGTATTAATATACGATGCTTATCATTGTATATGAATTTTCTTTTTCAAAAATATTTTCAGATTTAAAAATTATCTTATGTTATCCTCAATTTTATCATACATATGATAGATGATAAATTTTTAGTTTTATACAAAAAAGTCTCCACCTCCTTTTTCAATTATATTCAAATTGTATTTGTATGCCTATCATTGTTCCTGTGATTTTTCTAGAAAATATCTTCAATTTAATCAGTTATGCTATACAATCCTCAATTTTATCATATATATGTTAAATGAATATCTTCAGTTTTATGAGAAAATATCTTGTCTTCCTTTTTCAATTGAATTCTAAATATATTTGTATGACGGTCATTTCATTTGAATTTTTTGCAAAAAAAACTTCAATTTTATACATTATCCTATGCTATCCTCAATTTTATCATACATGTGATAGATGATAATCTTCATTACTTTATGAAAATATCTCCATTTCCTTTTTCGATTACATTCTAATTGTATTTATATGCCTATCAATGTATCTGAGGTTTTTTAAAAAAATATTCAATTTTACAAATCATGTTATGTTATCTTCATTTTTATCATATATATTTGATGAAAATCTTCAGTTTTATATGAAAATGTTCCCACATCTCTTTTAGTTATATTCTAACTTTATTTTATGCCTAATATTTATCTGTGTTTTGTAAAAATAAATGTTCAATTTTATAAATTACCTTATGATATCCTAATTTTATCATGCCTATGCTATATGAAAATCTTCAGTTTTATATGAAAATATCTCCACTTTTACTTTCAAATATATTCTAAATGTATTTATATGCCTGTCATTTATCTGAGTTTTATCAAAAATTTCTTCAATTTTATAAATTATCTGGTTATCCTCAATTTTTCATAGATATTTTTGATAAAAACCTTCAATTTAAAATAAAAATGTCTCCACTTAATTTTTCATTTACATTCTATTTGTACTTGTGTGCCTACCATTGTATCTGTGAAAAAAATCACAAAATTTTTCATTTTTTAAATTTTCATATGAATTTCCCTTACTTTTTCAGTAATATGTTATATTAAATCTTCAGTTTTGTCAGAAAATTTCTCCATTTTATTTTTCAAATGTGTGATAATTTTATTTGTATGCCTATTTGTGCATCTGGGTTTTTTTTTCAAAAAATCTTCATTTTTATCTATTATGGTATGTAATTCTCAATTTTTTCATACATATGTTAGATAAAATACTTCAGTTTTATCAGAAAATGTCTCCTGTTTTTTTCAAATGTATTCAAATTGTATTTGTGTGCTCATCATTGCATCTGAGTTTTTTTTTTCAAAAAAATTTTCAATTTCATAAATTACCTTAACTTCTCAATTTTATCATACATATGTTTGAGGAAAATCTTCAGTTTTATAGGGAAATGTTTCCACATCTTTTTGCACTTACATTCTTATTGTATTTTTATTCTTACCTTTATATCTATGAAAATTACCACAAAATCTTCAATTTTTAAATTTTTGCAATGAATTTCCCTTATTTAATATGAAATATGTTATACGAAATCTTCAGTTTTATCATGTCTCCACTTCCTTTTTCATTTGTGTGATAATTTTATTTGTATGCCTATCATTTTATCTGAGATTTTTCCAAAAAATCTTCAATGTTGTCAGTTATCTTATGTGATACTCAATTTTATCATTCTTACTTTAGATGAAAAGTAAGTATCAGTAAAGGTGTCCAGTTACTTTTTCAATTGTATTCTAATTGTATTTGTATGTGTATCATTGTATCTGAATTTTCTTTTTCAAAAATATCTTCATGTTTAAAAAATATCTTATCATCAATTTTATCACTAATATGTTAGATGAAAATCTTCAGTATTATACAAAAATGTCTCCACCTACTTTTTCAATAATATTCTAATTGTATTTGTATTCCTCTCATTGTATCTGCGATTTTTCTAGAGAATATCTTCAATTTAATCAGTTATCCTATGTAATCCTCAATTTTATCATACATATGTTAAATGAAAATCTTCAGTTTTATGAGAAAATGTCTTGTTTTCCTTTTTCAATTGAATTCTAATATTATTTGTAAGCTTATTATTGTATCTGAGTTTTTTTGCAAAAGAAACTTCAATTTTACACATTATCCTAAGTTTTCCTCAGTTTTATCACACAAATGTTAGAGGAAATTCTTCAGTTTTATAGGAAAATGGCTCCACTTCTTTTTCAATTACATTCTAATAGTATTTGTATGCGTGCCTTTGTATCTGTGAGAATTACCACAAATATCTTCAATTTTTAATTTTTTCCTATGAATTTCCCTTACTTTATCAGAAATATGTTGTAAAAAATCTTTAGTTTTATCAGAAAATGTCTCCATTTCCTTTTCAATTATCTGATAATTTTATTTGTATGCCTATCATTTATGTGAGATTTTTCCAAAAAATCTTCAATTTTATCAGAAATCTTATGTAACCCTCAATCTTATCATGCATATTTTTGATGAAAATCTTCAGTTCTATCATAATATGTTTCCACTTCCTTTTTCATTTGAATTCTAATTATATTTTTATGGCTATCATTGCAATCGAGTTTTTCCAAAAATATCTTCAATTTCATACATTATTTTATATTATCCTCAACTTTATCATATATATGTTATATGAAAACCTTCATTACTTGACAAAAAATGTCTCCATTTCCTTTTTCAGTTACATTCTAATGGTATTTATATGCCTATCAACATAACTTTTTCAATTGTATTCAAAGTCTATTTGTATGCTTATCATTGTATCTGAGTTTTTTTCAAAGAATCTTCAATTTTATTAATTACCTTAAGCTATCCTCAATTTTATCATACATATGTTAGAGGAAAATCTTCAGTTTTATAGAAAACTGTCTCCACTTCTTTTTGCAATTACATTCTAATTGTATTTGCATGTGTACCATTGTTTCTGTGAAAATTACCACAAAAATCTTCAATTTTTAAATTCTTCCTATGAATTTCTCTTAATTTGCCCAAATTATGTTACACAAAATCTTCAGTTTTATCAAAAATGTCTCTATTCCTTTTTTCAATTACATTCTAATTGTGTTTGTAAGCTTACCATTTTATCTGTGAAATTACCAAAACTATCTTCAAATTATACAGTTTTCCTATGAATTTCCATGATTTTTTCAGGTCTATATTATGCAAAATTCTTCAGATTTATCAGAAAATATATGTACTTCCCTTTACAACTATATTATTATTTATTTTTATGCCTACCATTCAATCTGTAAAATTATCACAAAATCTTCAAAATTTAACATTTTCATATGATTTTCCATAATTTTATTAGAAATGCTATACAAAAACCTTCAGCTTTATCAGAAAATATCTGCACTTTCTTTTTCACTTATTTTCTAATTGTATTAGTATGCCTTTAAGTGTGTCTGTGTTTTTATCAAAAAAATCTTTAATTTTTTCAATTTTCCTGTTATCATCCATATTATCATACATATGTGAAGTGAAAATTTAAGTTTTATACAAAAGTGTCTCCAGCTACATTTTCAATTATTTTAAAATTGTGTTTGTATGCCTCCCCTTGTATCTGAGAATTTTCTAAGAAAATCTTCAATTTTCTCAGTTATCCTATGTAATCCTCAATTTTTTCATATATATGTTATATGAAAATCTTCAGTTTTATCAGAAAATATCTCATCTTCCTTTTTTCAATTGTATTCTAATTATCTTGGCAATTTTATCATTGCGTCTCTAGTTTTTTCTTCAAAAATTTTTTCAATTTTATAAATCATTCTAAGTATTCTTCAATTTTATCAAACATATGTTAGAAGAAAATCTTCAGTTATATAGGAAAATGTCTCCACATCCTTTTACAATTACATTCTAATTGTATTAGTATGCATACCATTGTATCTGTGAAAATTACCACAAAAGGCTTCAATTTTTTATTTTTTCCTATGAATTTCCATTACTTTATCAGAAATATGTTATACCAAATCTTTAATTTTATCACAAAATATGTCCATTTCCTTTTCAATCATGTGAAAATTCTTTTTGTATGCCTATTATTGTATGTGAAACTTTTCCAAAAAATCTTTAATTTGATCAGATATCCTATGTAATCCTGAATTTTATCATGCAGATTTTCCATGAAAATGTTCAGTTCTATCATAAAAGGTCTCCACTTCCTTTTTCAATTGAATTCTAATTTTATTTATATGGTTATCATTGTATTTCAGTTGATTGTTCAAAAAAATTTCAATTTTATACATCATTTCCTTTTATCAATTTTATCATACATATTTTGATGAAAATCTTCAGTTCTTTTCAAAAATGTCTCCACTTCCTTTTTTAAATTACATTCTAATTATATCTCTATGCCTATTATGGAATGTGACATTTTTTTTAAAATACTCTATTTTATTATTTATGTTAAGTTGTCCTCATTTTTATCATATATATATTAGATGAAAATCTTCTGTTTTATAAGAAAATGTCTCTGTGTGTCCATTTCTGGGTCTTCAGTTCATTTCCATTGATCTACATGCCTGTCGCTGTACCAATACCATACAGTTTTTAACACAATTGCTATGTAGAACTGCTTGACATCAGGTATATTGATTTCCCCAGAAGTCCTTTTATTGTTGAGAATAGTTTTAGCTATCCTGGGTTTTTTGTTACTCAAGATGAATTTAAGATTTGTTCTTTCTAGATCTATGAAGAATTGATTTGGTATTTTGATGGGGATTGCATTGAAGCTGCAGATTGCTTTTGGCAAGATGGCCATTTTTCCTATATTGATCCTACCAATCCAGGAGCATGAAATATTTTTCCATCTTCTGAGGTCTTCTTCAATTTATTTCTTCAAGGACTTGAAGTTCCTGTCATATAGATCTTTCACTTGTTTGGCTAGAGTCACGCCCAGATACTTTATATTGTTTGTGGCTATTGTGAAGGGTGTTATTTCTCTAACTTCTTTCTCAGCCTGCTTGTCCTTTGAGTATAGGAAGTCTAGTGATTTGCTTGAGTTGATTTTATAACCAGCCACTTTGCTGAAGTTGTTTATCAGCTGTAGAAGTTCTCTGGTGGAGTTTTTTTTCTTGCTTATGTATACTATCATATCTGCAAATAATGATAGTTTGACTTCTTCCTTTCCAATTTGTATCCCTTTGACTTCCTTATGTTGTCTAATTGCTCTTGCTAGAACTTAATGTACTATATTGAAAAGATGTGGAGATAGAGGGCAGCCTTGTCTAGTCCCTGATTTTAGTGAGATTTCCTCAAGTTTTTCTCCATTTATTTTGGTGTTAGCTACTGGTTTGCTGTATATTGGTTTTACTATATTTAGGTATGGGCCTTGAATTCCTGTTCTTTCCAGGACTTTTAGAATGAAAGGATGCTGAATTTTGTCAAATGCTTTTTCAGCATCTATTGAGGTGACCATGTGGTCTTTCTCTTTTAGTTTATGTAGTGGATTACATTGATGGATTCTTGTATATTGAACCATCCCTGCATCCCTGGGATGAAGCCTACATGATCATGGTGAAGGATCATGTTGATGTGTTCTTGGATTTGGTTGGCAAGAATTTTATTTAGTATATTTGCATCCATATTCATAAGGGAAATTGTCCTGTAGATCTCTTTCTTTGTTGGATCTTTGTGTGGTTTTTGTATCAGCGTAATTGTGGCATCGTAGAATGAGTTGGACAATGTTCCTTCTGTATCTATTTTGTGGGATAGTTTGAAGAGTATTGGTGTTAGGTCTTCTTTGAAGGTCTGATAAAATTCTGCACTAAAACCATCTGGTCCCATACCGTTTTGGTTGGAAGACTTATTACAACCCCTTCTCTTTCTTTAAGTGTTATGGGACTGTTTAGCTGATCTAATTGATCCTGGTTTAATTTTGGTATTTTGTGTCTGTCTAGGAAATTGTCCATTTCCTCCAGCTTCTCCAGTTGTGTTGAGTATGGGTTTTTGTAGAAGGATAAGATTTTTTTTAATTACCTCAGTTTCTGTTGTTATATCCCCCTTTTCATTTCTAATTTTGTTAATTTGGATACTGTCTCTGTGCCCTTTGGTTAGTCTGGCTCAGGATTTATCTATCTTGTTGATTTTCTAAAATCAAACCACAGAGATATGGTCACTTGATATTTGATAAAGGAGCTATAACCATCTAGTGTTAAAAACATAGTCTTTTCAACAAATGATGCTGGTTCAACTGGAAGACAACTTGCAGAAAAATGCGAATTGACCCACTCTTATCTCCTCGTATAAGATCAACTCCAATTGGATCAAGACCTCCACATAAAACCAGACCCACTGAAACTAATAGAAAAGAATCTGGGGAAGACTTTGGAGGACATGTGCACAGGGGGAAAGTATCTGAACAGACAACCAGTAGCCTATGCTCTAAGATCAAGAATTGACAACTGGGACCTCATAAAATCACAAAGTTTCTATAAGGCAAAGGACACTGTCAGAAGGACAAAATGACAACCAACAAGTTGGGAAAAGATCTTCACCAACCCCCCATCCGACAGAGGAGTAATATCCAATACATAAAAAGGACTCAAGAAGTTAGACCCCCAAAGAACCAAATAGCCCTATTAAAAATGTGGTACATAGCTGAACAAAGAATTTTCACCTGAAGAAATTCAGATGGCTGAGAAGCACCTTAAGAGATGTTCAACATCATTAGTCATCAGAGAAATGCAAATCAAAACAACCCTGAGATTCCAACTCACACCAGTCAGAATGGCTAAGATTAAAAACTCAAGAGACAACAGGTGTTCCTGAGGATGTGGAGAAAGAGGAACACTGCTCCACTGTTGGTGGGATTTCAAGATGGTACAACTGCCCTGGGATTCAGTCTGGCAGTTCCTCAGAATATTGGGCATGACACATCCAGAGGACCCTGGCATACCACTCCTGGGCATATACCCAGAGGATTCCCCTTCATGCAATAAAGACACATGATCCACTATGTTCATAGCAGCCTTATTTATAATAGCCAGAAGCAGGTAGAAGCCCAGATGTCCCTCAAAGGAGGAATGGATACAGAACATGTGGTATATTTATACAATGGAATACTATTTATCAATTAAAAATAATGAATTCATGTAATTTGTAGGCAAATGGTTGGATCTGGAAAATATAATCCTAAGTGAGTTAATCCAATCACAAAACAATACACATGAATTGCAATCAATGATAAGTGGATATTCATGAGCCCAGAACCTGTGAATACTCAAGGCATAATTAGCAAGTCAAAAGATTCACAAGAAGAAGGAGGGTGAGGAACCTGGTCTTGAAAAGACTGGATCCAGTTATGTAGGAGAGTACCAGAACAGAGAAATGGTGGGGGAGCGTGTTGATTGAAGAATAGGCAGGGGGTGGGGGGAGAAAGGACTTATGGGACATATGGTGAGGAGGAAATTGGGAACAGGGTAAGCCCTTGGAATGTAATCAATGAATATAGAAAATTTTAAAAAAGAAATGTAAATAAATTAATTTCCAATAAATAAAGAAAATTTCTCCACATCACTTTTAGTAATATTCTTATTGTATTTTTATGCCTATCATTGTATCAGAGTTTTGTACAATTAAATCTTCAATTTTATCAATTACCCTAATAATCCTCTATTATATCATAGATATGTTAGATGAAAATCTTCAGTTTTATCTGAAAGTATCTCCACTTCGTTTTTCAATTGTATTCTAATTGTATTTCTATGCCTATCATTGTATGTGAATTTTTTCCAGAAATCTTTAATTTTATAAATTACATTGTGATATCTTCAATATATCATATGTATGTTATATGAAAATCATCAGTTTTATACAAAAAGGTCTCCACTTCCTTGTTCAATTATATTCTAATTGTATTTTTCTGGCTATCGTTGTTTCTGAATTGCTTTTTCAAAAAAAACCTTCAATTTTATATATTCTCTTAAGATATCCTCACTTTTATTATATATAAGTTGGAAGAAAATCTTCAATTTTAATCAAAATTGTCTCCACTACATTTTTTGATTACATTCTAATTGTATTTGTATGCCTACCATTGTATCTGTGAAAATTACCTCAAAAATGTTCAATTTTTAAATTTTTCCTCTGAATTTCCCTTACTTTATCAGAAATATGTTATACGAAATTTTCAGTTTTGTCAGAAAATGTCTCTACTTCATTTGCAAATACATGATAATTCTATTTGTATGTCTATCAGTGTATCTGAGTTTTTTCCAAAAACATCTTCGATTTTATCAGTTATCATATGTAATCCTCAATCTTATCTTACATGTTAGATTAAAATCTTCAGTTCACTAGAAAATATGTCCACGTCCTTTTTCAAATATATTCTAATTATATTTGAATGCCTATAATTGTATCTGAGATTTTTTATCTGTTACCCTATGTAATCCTCAAATTTATCATCCTTATTTGAGATGAATATCTTCAGTTCTATCAGAAAATATATCTCCACTTCCCTTTTCATTTATATTCTAATTGTATTTGAATGCCGACCATTGGATCTGAGTTGTTTTCCAAAAAAATCTTCAACTTTATCAATCATCTTTTATAATCCTCAATTTTTTCATAAATAGGTTAGATGAAAATCTTAAGTTCTTTATGCAAATGTCTCCTCTTCCTTTTTCAATTATACTCTAGGAGTATTTGTATGCCTATCCTTGTATCTGAGATTTTGTTTTCCAAAATCTTCAAATTTTACATTTTTCCTATGAATTTCCATAATTTTAGCAGATATATGTTATGCAAAATCCTCAGGTTTATCAGAAAATATCACCATTTTCTTTTTCAACTATTTTATTATTTATTTGTATTCCCACCATTGTATCTGCGAAAATAACCATAAAAATCTTAAAATTTTAACATTTTTGCATAAATTTCCATAATTTAATCAAAAAGGATATACTAAAATATTCTGTTTTATCAGAAAATGTCTCCATTTTCTTTTTCACTTATTTATATTTATATTTGTATGCTTTTCATTGTGTCTGAGATTTTATCACAATAATCTTAAATTGTATCAATTTTCCTATGTTATCATCTATTTATTTTATCATCCACAAGTTAGATGTAAAGATTCAGAATTAACAGAATATATCTCCTCGTCCTTTTTCAATTGTTTTCTAATTGGATTTGTATGCCTAATATTGTATCTGAGTTTTTGTTTTTAACAATATCTTCAGAGTTAAAAATTATCTTATGTTATCTTCAAGTTTATCATACATATGTTAGATGAAAATCTTCAGTTTTATCAGAATATGTCTCCTCTTCCTTTTTCTATTGTATTCTAATTGTATATGTATGCTTATCATTGCATCTGAGTTTATTTTCAAAAAAATCTTCAATTTTATAAATTATCTTATGTTATCTTCAATTTTAACATACTTATGTTAGAGGATTTTTTTCAGTTTTATAGGAAAATGGCTTCACTTCCTGTTTCAATTACATTCTAGTTGTATTTGCATGCTTACCACTGTATGTGTGAAAATTACCTCAAAAATCTTCAATTCTTAATTTTTTTCTATGAATTTCCCTTACTTTATCAGAAATATGTTAGACAAAATCTTCAATTTTATCAGAAAATGTCTCTATTCCTATTTTCAATTACATTCTAATTGTTTTTGTTAGTCTATCATTGTGTCTGTGAAAACTACCAGAAAAAATTCAAACTTTACCATTTTCCTTTGAATTTCCATAATTTATCAGATATATGTCATGGAAAATTCTTCAGATTTATCAAAAAATATCTCCACTTCCTTTTTCAGCTATATTATTATTTATTTGTATGCCTACCATACAAATTATCACAAAAAGCTTCAAATTTTAACATCTTCACATGAATTTCCATAATTTTATCAGAACTGTTACACAAAAAATTTTAGTTTTATCAGAAAATGTCTCCACTTTCTTTTTCCCTTATATACAGTTGTATTTGTATGCCTTTCATTGTATCTGAGATTTTATCAAAAAAATCTTCAATTTTATCAATTTTTTTATATTATCATCCATTTTATCATACATAAGTGAGATGTAAAGATTCAGAATTAACAGATATGTCTCCACATCCTATTTCAATTATATTCTAACTGTATTTGTACGCCAATCATTGTATCTGAGTTTTTTACAAAAAAATCATCAATTTTATAAATTATTTTAAGTTTTCTTCAATTTTATCAAACATATGTCACAGGAAAATCTTCAGTTTTGTAGAACAATTGCTCCACTTCTGCTTTCTATTACATTCTAATTGTATGCTTAACAATGTATTTGTGAAAATTACTACAAAAATCAATTTTTAATTTTTTCCTATGAATTTCCCTTACTTTATCAGAAATAGGTCATATGAAATCTGTAGTTGTATCAGAAAATGTCTCCACTTCCTTTTCAATTATCTGATATTTCTATTTGAAGGCCTATCATTGTATGTGAGATATTTCCAAAAAAACTCTTCAATTTTATCATGCATATTTTTGATGAAAATCTTCAGTTCTAACAAAAAATGTCTCCACTTCCTTTATCAACTGAATTCTAATTACATTTGTATGACTATCAATGTATTTGATTTTTAATAAAATATTCAATACTATAAATTATGTTATTTTATTCTCATTTTTATCATATATATGTTAGATGAAAATCTTCATTACTTTATAAAAATATCTCCATTTCCTTTTTCAATTACATTATAATAGTATTTATATGACTATCAATGTAACTGAGGATTTTTTAAATAATATTCAATTTTATAAATTATGTTGCTATCCTCACTTTTATCATACATATATTAGATGATCTTTAGTTTTATATGAAAATGTCTCCACATCTCTTTAGTTATATTCCCATTTTATTTTTATGCCTATCATTGTATCTGAGTTTTGTCCAAATATATCTTCAATTTTATCAATTACCCTAGTAATCCTTTATTTTATCATACATATGTTAGACGAAAATCTTCAGTTTTATCAGAAAAAGTTTCCACTATGTTTATCAGTTATATTCAAATTGTTTTTCTATGTCTATCATTGTATCTCATTTTTTTTCAAAAATCTTTAATTTTAAAAATTACCTTAAGATATCCTCATTTTATCATAAGTATTCTATATGAAAATCTTCAGTTTTATACGAAAATGGCTCCACTTCCTCTTTCAATTATATTCTAAATGTATTTTATGCCTATCATTGTTTCTGATTTTTTTCAAAAAAATCTTCAATTTTATAAATTATGCTAAGTTATCCTCAGTTTTATCATAGATATTATAGAGGAAAATCTGCAATTTTAAATAAAAAATGTCTCCTCTTCATTTTTAGATTATATTCTAATTGTATTTGTATGCCTACCATTGTATCTGTGAAAATTACCACAAAATTTTCAATTTTTAAATTTTCCCTATGAATTTCCCTTGCTTTATCAGTAATATGTTATATGAAATCTTCAGTTTTATCAGAAAATTTCTCCACTTTATTATCAAATATGTGATAATTCTATTTGTATGCCTATCTGTGTATCTGAGGTTTTTTCCAAAAAATCTTCAATTTTATCAGTTATCATATGTAATCCTCAATTTAACATGCATATGTTAAATTAAAATCTTTAGTTCTACCAGAAAATATCTCCACTTCCCTATCAAATTATCTGATAATTCTATTTGGATGCCTATCATTGTACCTGAGTTTTTAAAAGAAATCTAAAATTTTGTCAGTTATCCTATGTAATCTTCAATTTTATCATGAATATTTTAGATGAAAATCTTCAGTTCTATCAGAAAATGTCTCCACCTCCATTTTCAATTATATTATAATTTTAATTGTATGCAGATCATTGTATGTATTTTTCCAAAAAATCTTCACTTTTATCTATTATGCTATGTAATTCTCAATTTTATAATACATATGTTAGATAAAAATCTTTAGTTTTATCAGAAAATGTCTCCTCTTCATTTTCAAATGTATTCTAAGTGTATTTGTAGGCTTATCATTGCATATGAGTTTTTTTTCAAAAAATCTTCAATTTCATAAATTACCTTAAGCTATCCTCAATTTTATCATACATATGATAGAGGAAAATCTTCAGTTTTATAAAGAAATGTTTCCACTTCTTTTTTGCAATTACATTATTTTTGTATTTTTATGCATACTATTTTATCTGTGAAAATTACTACAAAAACATTCAATTTTTAAACTTTTCCAATGAATTTCCCTAGTTTAACATGAAATTTGTTATGTGAAATCTTCAGTTTCATCATAAAATGTTTCCACTTCCATTTTCATTTATGTGATAATTGTATTTGTACACCTATCATTGTAACTGAGATTTTTCACAAAAAGACTTCAATTTTATCAGTTATCTTATGTAATCCTCAAGTTTGTCCTTCTTATGTTAGACGAAAACCTTCAGTTCTATCAGGAAATGTGTCTAGTTCCTTTTTCACTTGTATTCTAAGTACATTTGTATGCCTATCATTGTATCTGAGTTTCCTCTTCAAAAATACCTTCAGGTTTAAAATTTTTCCTATGTTATCCTCAATTTTATCACACATATATTAGATAAAAATCTTCAGTTTAATCAAAAATGTCTCCTCCTCTTTTTTCAATCATATTCTAATTGCATTTGTATGCCTATCATTATATCTGTCATATTTTTAGAGAATATCTTCAATTTAAACAGTTATCCTGTGTAATCCTCCATTATATCAAACATATGCTAAATGAAAATCTTCTGATAAGAGGCATGGGATTAGTTCGATCTTTTTATATTTGTTGAGATCTGTCTTGTGTCCAATTATATGGTCGATTTTGCAGAAGGTACCATGAGGGGCTGAGAAAAAGGTATAGTCTTTTGCTTTAGGGTGAAATGTTCTTTATATATATGTGTTAAATCCAATTGCTCCAAAGTTTCGATGAGTTTCTCCATGTCTCTGTTTAGTTTCTGTTTTCCTGGTCGGTCCACTGTAGATAGTGGAGTATTGAGGTCCCCCACAATCATTGTGTTAGGTGCAATGTGTGCTTTGAGCTTTAGTAAGGTTTCTTTTACAAATGAGGGTGCCCTTACATTTAGAGCGTAGATGTTTAGAATTGTGAGTTCTTCTTGGTGGATTCTTCCTTTGACTAGCAGGAAGTGACCTTCCGTGTCTCTTTTGATGACTTTGGGTTGAAAGTCAATTTTATCTGATATTAAAATGGCTACTCCAGCTTGCTTCCTGTGACCATTTGCTTGCAAAATTGTCTTCCATCCTTTTACTCTAAGGTAGTGTTTGTCTTTGACTCTGAGGTGTGTTTCCTGTAAGCAGCAAAATGTAGGGTCCTGTTTCCGTATCCAGTCTGTTAGTCTATGTCTTTTTATTGGGGAGTTGAGTCCGTTGATGTTAAGAGATATTAAGGAATAGAGATTATTACTTCCTGACATTTTTGATGTTATTTTGAGTAGTTATCTTCCTTTGAGTTTGATGGAAGAAGTTTACTGTCTTGCTTTTTCTTGGGTGCCATTCCCTTCCTTGTATTGGAGTTTTCCTCCTATTATCCTTTGTAGAGCTGGGTTAGTGGAAAGATATTGTGTAAATTTGGTCCTGTCATGGAATATTTTGATTTCTCCATCTATGTTGATTTAGAGTTTTGCTGGGTATAGTAGTCTTGGCTGACATTTGTTTTCTCTTAGGGTCTGCATGAGGTCTGCCCAGGATCTTCTAGCTTTCATGGTTTCTGGAGAGAAGTCTGGTGTGATTCTGATAGGTCTTCCTTTATATGTTACTTGGCCCTTTTCTCTTACTGCCTTTAATATTCTTTCTTTGTTTAGTACATTTGGGGTTTTGATTATTATGTGATGGGAGGTGTTTCTGTTCTGGTCCAGTCTGTTTGGAGTTCCTGTCCCCTCTCACCATATCTCTTCAATATAGTACTTGAGGTACTAGCTAGAGCAATTCGACAACAGAGGGAAGTCAAAGGGATACAAATCAAAAAGGAAGAAGTCAAACTATCCCTATTTGCAGATGATATGATAGTTTAATTAAGTGACCCAAAAACCTCCACCAGAGAACTCCTGCAACTGATAAACAACTTCAGTAAAGTGGCTGGCTATAAAATCAACTCAAGTAAATCAGTAGCCTTCCTATACGTGAAGGACAAGCAGGCCGAGAAAGGAATTAGGGAAATGACACCCTTCACAATAGCCACAAATGATATAAAGTATCTTGGAGTGACGCTAACCAAACATGTGAAAGATTTATATGACAAAAACTTCAGGTCTCTGAAGAGGGAAATTGAAGAAGACATCAGAAAATGGGAAAATCTTCCATGCTCGTGGGTTGGCAGGACTAATATAGTCAAAATGGCAATCTTGCCCAAAGCAATATACAGATTCAATGCAATCCCCATCAAAATCCCAACTCAGTTCTTCATAGAGCTAGAAAGAGCAATTCTCAAATTCATCTGGAATAACAAAAAACCCAGGATAGCTAAAACTATCATCAACAGCAAAAGAACTTCTGGGGGAATCAATATCCCAGACCTCAAGCAATATTACAGAGCAGTGGTATTAAAAACTGCATGGTATTGGTTCAGTGACAGGGAAGCAGATCAATGGAATAGGATCGAAGACCCAGAATTGAACCCACACATCTATGGCCAATTGATCTTTGACAAAGGAGCTGAAAACATCCAGTGGAAAAAAGATAGCCTTTTCAACAGATGGTGCTGGCTCAACTGGAGGTCAACATGCAGAAGAATGAGAATTGATCCACACTTATCTCTTTGCACTAAACTCAACTCCAAGTGGATCAAGGATCTCCACATAAAACCAGACACACTAAAACTAATAGAAAAGAAACTGGGGAAGACCCTTGAAGACATCGACTCAGGGGAAAAATTCCTGAACAGAACACCAATTGCTTATACTCTAAGAACAAGAATAGACAAATGGGACCTCATAAAACTACAAAGTTTCTGTAAGGCAAAAGATACTGTCAAAAGGATAATTTGGCAACCAACAAATTGGGAAAAAATCTTCACCAACCCCACGTCCGACAGAGGGCTAATCTCCAATGTATACAAAGAACTCAAGAGGTTAGACCCCAGAAAACCAAATAACCCTATCCAAAAATGGGGTACAGAGCTAAACAGAGATTTTCACCTGAAGAAATTCAGATGGCTGAGAAACACCTTAAAAATGTTCAACATCACTAGTCATTAGGGAAATGCAAATTAAAACAACCCTGAGATTTCACCTCACACCAGTCAGAATGGCTAAGATTAAAAACTCAGAAGACATCAGGTGTTGGCGAGGATGTGGAGAAAGAGGAACACTCCTCCACTGCTGGTGGGAATGCAAGCTGGTACAACCACTCTGGAAATCAGTATGGCATGGCGGTTCCTCAGAAAACTGGGCGTGATACTTCCGGCGGATCCAGCCATACCACTCCTGGGAATATACCCAGAAGATTCACCAGCATGCAATAAGGATACATGCTCCACTATGTTCATAGCAGCCTTATATATAATAGCCAGAAGCTGGAAAGAACCCAGATGTCCCTCAACAGAGGAATGGATACAAAAAATGTGGTATATATACACAATGGAGTACTATTCAGCCATTAGAAACAATGAATTCATGAAATTCTTAGAGAAATGGATGGAGCTGGAGAACGTCATACTAAGTGAGGTGACCCAATCTCAAAATAATACCCATGGTATACAGTCACTGATAAGTGGATATTAGCCTAGAAGCTTGGGACACCAAAGACACAAATCACATATCAAGTGATGTATCACAAGAAGAAAGGGGTGGACACTGGTGCTAGAATGGACAAAAACATCATTGTGGGAGAGTACAAGAACAGTAACGTGGGAGGGGGTGGATGCGGGAGCAGGGGGAAGGAAAAGGACATGTGGGACCTTTGGGGGTGGGGATCCAGAAAAAGAGAAATGAATTGTAAATATAGAATATATACAATAAAAAAAAGAAAAAAAAAGAAAATCTTCAATTTTATGAGAAAATGTCTGGTATTCTTTTTTCAATTGAATTATAATATTATTTGTAAGTTTATCATTTTATCTGAGTTTATTTTCAAAAGAAACTTCAGTTTTATAAATTATGCTGTTTTCCTCAATTTTATCCCACATATATTAGAGGAAAATCTTCAGTTTTATATGAAAATGGCTCCACTTCCTCTTACAATTACATTCTAATTGTATTTATATGCTTACTATTGTATCTGTGAAAATTCCCACTAAAATCTTCAATTTTTAAATATTTCCTATGCATTTCCCTTACCTTATCAGTAATATGTTATTTGAAATCTTTAGTTTTGTCAGAAAATATCTCCACTTCTTTTTCAAATAAGTGATAATTTTGTTTGTATGCCTATCACTGTATCTGATTTTTTCCAAGGAAACTCTTCAATTTTATCAGTTATCATATGTAATTGTCAATTTTATGATGCATGTTTGAATTAAATCTTCACTTCTACCAGAAAATATCTCTAGTTCCCTTTACAATTATGTGATAATTCTATTTGGATGTCTATCATTGTATCGGAGTGTTTTTTTTTTTTCAGAAAAAACCTAAAATTTTGTCCACTATCCTATGTAATCCTCAATTTTATCATTCTTATGTTAGATGAAAATATTCAGTTCTATCAGAAAATATCTCCACTTCCCTTTTCAATTATATTCTAATTTCATTTGTATGCAGATCATTGTATCTGAGTATTTTTCCAAATAAATCCTCAATTTTATCAATTATCTTATGTAATCCTCAATTTTATCATACATATGTATGATGAAAATTTTCAGTTCTATACAAAAATGTGTCCTCTTCCTTTTTCAATAATACTCTAGATGTATTTGTATGCCTATCCTTGTATCTGAGATTTTGTTTTTCAAAATATCTTAAATTTTAAAAAATTATCTTATGTAATTCTCAATTTTAACATACATATGTTAAATGAAAATCTTCGGTTTTATCAGAGTATGTCTGTATTTCTTTTTTCAATTATATTCCATCTGTGTTTATAAGCCTATCATTGTATCTGAGTGTTTTTCCAAAAAATCTTTAATTTTAGCAATTTCCTTATGGTTTGCTCATTTTATCATATGTCTGTTATATGAAAGTCTTCAGTTTTAGATGAAAATGTCTCCACTTCTTCCTTCAATTATATTGTAAATATATTTGTATGGCTACAAATGTATCTGAGTTTTTTTCCAAAAAAATCTTCAATTTTATAAATTATCTTAAGTTATCCTCAACTTTATCATTGATATTTTAGAGGAAAATCTTCAATTTTAAATAAAAATGTATCCACTTTATTTTTCGATTACATTTAAATTGTATTTGTATGCCGAATATTGTATTTGAGTTTTCTTTTTCAAAAACTTCTTCAGTTTTAAAAATTAACTTTTAAATGTATTTATCAATGTAGTACAGAAACATTGATAGGTATAGAAATACAATTAGAATGTAATTGACAAATGTAATGGAGACATTTTAGTAAAGAAATGAAGATTTTCATCTAAATTATGTATGATAAAATTGAGGATAACATAAGATAATGTATAAAATTGAAGATGTTTTTGAAATAAACTCAAATACAATTATAGCCATTCAGATATAATTAGAAGAAAAAGAAATAGAGACATTTTATGATAGAACCGAAGATATTCATCTATAAACCATATGATAAATTTGAAGATTACATAACATATCTGATCAATTTGCAGATTTTTTTGGATAAATTTCATATGCAATAGTAGGCATACAAATAGAATTATCAGATAATTGAAAAGCAAGTGGAGACATCTTCTGGTAAAACTAAAGATTTCGTCTAACATATTTCTGATAAAGTAAGGGAAATTGATAGGAAAAATTGAAAAAATGAAGAATTTTGTGGTAATTTTCACAGATACAAATGTAAGCATACAAATACAATTAGAATGTAATTGAAAAAGGAAGTGGAGCCATTTTCCTATAAATCTGAAGATTTTCCTCTAACATATGTGAGAGGAAATTGCGGAAAACAGGATAATTTATAAAATTCATGATTTTTTTTTTTTGCAAAAAAACAAACAAAAAAAAACCACAGGTACAATAATAAGCTTACAAAATCTATTAGAATTCATTTGAAAAGGAAGACCAGATATTTTCTCATAAAACTAAAGATTTTCATTTAACATATGTTTGATGAAATTGGGGTTACATAGGATAACTCATTAAATTGCTGATATTCTCTAGGAAAATCTCTGATTCAATGATAGGCATACAAACACAATTAGAATAGGATTGAAAAAGGAGGTGGAGACATTTTTGTATAAAACTGAAGATTTTCATCTTACATGTATGAAAAATTTGAGGATAACATAAGATAATTTTTAAATCTGAAGATACTTTTGAAAAAGAAAACTCAGATACAATGATAGGCATACAAATACAATTAGAATACAATTGAAAAAGAAACAGGACAAATTTTGTGATTGAAGTGAAGATTTTCATCTAACATATGTATGATAAAATTAAGGATTACTTAGGATAAGTGATAAAATTGAAGATTTTCTTTGAATAATCTCAGATACAATAATAGGCATATAAATACAATTAGCACATAATTGAAAAAGGAAGTGGAGACATTTTCTCATAAAAGAAGTTTTCATATAACATGTTTAATATCAAATAGGGGAAATTAATATGAAAAATTAAAAAATATAACATTTTTGTGGTAATTTTCACGGGTACAATGGTACACATACAAATAAAATTAGAATGTAATTGCAAAAAGTAGTGGAGATATTTTCCTATAAAACTGAATATTTTCCTCCAACATATGTATGAAAAAATTGAGGATAACTTAAGTTAATTCATGATATTAATGATTTTTTTGATAAAAAACTCAGAAGAAATGATCAAGCATACAAATACAATTAGAATAAAATTGAAAAAGGAAGAGGAGACATTTTCTGATAATGCTGAAGATTTTTGTCTAATATATGCATGATTAAAATGAAAATTACATAGGGTAATTTATAAAATTGAAGATTTATTCAGAAAAAAAAACCTCAGATAAAATGATAGGCATAAAAATACAATTAGAATACAATTGAAAAAGGTCCTGGAAACATATTATTTCAATTATGACACTTTACATCTAACTTATTGGTGGTAAAATGGATTGTAACATAAGAAAATTGATATAATTGAAGAATTTTTGATAAAATCTCAAATACAATGAAATGTATACAAATACAACTATAAATAAGGGAAAAAGAAAGTGGAGACATTTTCTGTTAAACCTGAAGATTTTTGTATAACATTAATGAATAAATTATGGAAATTCATGTGAAAATGTGAAAATTTAAAGATTTTGTGGTAATTTTCACAGATACAAAGGTCAGCATACAAATAAGTAATAATATGGTAGCAAAAGGAAATGGAGATATTTTCTGATAAATCTGAGCAATTTTGCATAACATATATCTGAAAAATTATGGAAATTCATAGGAAAACTGTAAAATTTGAAGATTTTTATAGTGATTTTCACAGACACAGTGGTAGGCATACAAATAAATAATAATGTAGTTGAAAAAGGATGTGGAGATATTTCCTGATAAAACTGAAGAATTTTGCATAACATATATCTGATAAAATTTTGGAAATTCATAAGAAAACTGTATGATTTGCAGATTTTTGTGATAATTTTCACAGATACAATGATAGGCTTACAATCACAATTAGAATGTAATTGAAAAAAGGAATAAAGACATTTTCTGATAAAACTTAAGATTTTCGTCTAACACATGTATGTTAAGATTGAGGATTACATAAGGTATTTTATGAAATTGAAGATATTTTGGAAAAGGATAGGCATACAAATACAACTAGAGTATGATGGAAAAAGGAAGAGGACAAATTTTGGAAAGAACTGAAGATTTTTATCTAACATATGTATGATAAAATTGAGGATTGCATAAGATAATTGATAAAATTAAAGATTTATCTAGAAAACTACTCAGATACATTGATCTGCATACAAATACAATTAGAATATAATTGAAAGCTCTTGGTGTTCTGTTCCATAACTTTCCCCAACCCCTGAGCCAATGTCCTCAAGGGTCTTACCCAGTTTCTTTTCTATTAATTTTAGTGTGACTGGTTTACTGTGGAGGTCCTTGATCCACTTGGAGTTGAGCTTAGTACAAGGAAATAAGAGTGGATCAATTCTCATTCTTCTGCATGTTGACCTCCAGTTGAGTCAGCATCATTTGTTGAAAAGGCAAATCTTTTTTACACTGGATGTTTTCAGGTTTTTGTCAAAGATCAATTGGTCAAAGGTGTGTGGGTTCAATTCTGGGTCTTCAATCCTATTGCATTGATCCACCTCCCTGTCACTGTACCAATACCATGTAGTTTTTAACACTACTGCTCTGTAGTATTGCTTGTGGTCTGGAATATTAATTCCCCCAGAAGTTCTTTTACTGTTGATGATAGTTTTAGCTATCGTGGATTGTTTGTTATTCCAGATGAATTTGAGAATTGCTCTTTCTAACTCTATGAAGTACTGTGTTAGGATTTTGATGGGGACTGTGATGGATCTGTATATTGCTTTTGGCAAGATTGCCATTTTAACTATATTAATCCTGCCAACCCACGATCATGGAAGTTTTTTCCATTTTCTAAGGTCTTCTTTCATTTACTTCTTCAGAGACCTGAAGTTTGTATTGTCATACAAATCTTTCACTTGTTTGGTTGCAGTCACACCAATATACTTTATATTGTTTGTGGGTATTGTGAAGTATGTCATTTCCCTATTTTCTTTCTCAGCCTGCTTATCCTTTGAGTATAGGAAGGCTACTGATTTGCTTGAGTTGATATTATAACCAGCCACTTTGCTGAAGTTGTTTATCAGCTGTAGGAGTTCTCTGGTGGAGTTTTTTGGGTCACTTAAATATACTATCATATCATCTGCGAATAGTGATAGTTTGACTTCTTCCTTTCCAATTTGTATCCATTTGACTTCCTTATGTTTTCAAATTGCTCTAGCTAGTATCTCAAGTACTATATTAAAAAGATATGGAGAGAGGGGGCAGCCTTGTCTAGTTCCAGATTTTAATGGGATTGCTTCAAGTTTCTCTCCATTTACTTTGATGTTGGATACCGGTCTGCTGTAAATTGCTTTTACTATGTTTAAGTATGGGCCTTGAAAATTAAAAAAAAAAATTCTGCAAGGCAAAAGACACTGTCAAAGGGACAAATTGGCAACCAACAAACTGGAAAAAGATCTCCACCAACCGTACATCTGACAGAGGGCTAATATCCAATGTATACAAAGAACTCAAGAAGATAGACCCCAGAAAAACAAATAACCCTATCTAAAAATGGGGTGCAGGGATAAACAAAGACTTTTCACCTGAAGAAATTCGGATGGCTGAGAAACACCTTAAAAAATGTTCAACATCATTAGTCATTAGAGAAATACAAATCAAAACAACCCTGAGATTTCACCTCACACCTGTCAGAATAACTAAGATTAAAAACTCAGGAAACAGCAGGTGTTGGTGAGGATGTGGAGAAAGATGAGCAATCCTCCACTGCTGGTGGGACTGCAAGCTGGTACAACCACTCTGGAAATCAGTCTGGTGGTTCCTCAGAAAACTGTACACGATAGTTCCAGAGGACCCAGCCATACTACTCCAGGATATACCCAGAAGATTCCACAGAATGCAATAAGGATACATACTCCACTATGTTCATAGCAGCCTTATTTATAATAGCCAGGAGTTGGAAAGAACCCACATGTCCCTCAATGGAAGAATGGATACAAAAAATGTAGTATATATACACAATGGATACTATTCAGCCATTAGAAACATCGAATTCATGAAATTCTTGGAGAAATGGTTGGATCTGGAGAACATCATACTAAGTGAGGTAACCTAGTCTCCAAAGAAAACCCATGGTATGCACTCACTGATAAGTGGATATTAGCCTAGAATTTTGGGACTCCAAAAACAAAATCCACATACCAAATTTTGTCAGACAAGAAGGAAAGAGTGGACCCTGGTTCTGGAAAGGCTCAAAGCATCAGTGTAGGGAAATATCAGAACAGGGAAAATTTTCAATTGAATTCTAATTATCTTTGTATGGGTATCATTGTATTTGAGGGTTTTTTTTTCAAAAAAAATCTTTAATTTTATATATTATCTTATGTTATTCTCAATTTTATCATACATATGTTAGATGAAAATCTTTATTACTTTACGAAAATGTCTCCATTTCCCTTTTCAATTACATTCCAATTGTCTTTATATGCCTATCAAATAATCTGAGGGTTTTTTTTAAAAATCCATTTTATAAAGTATGTTATGTTATCCTTATTTTTATCATACATATATTAGAGGAAAATCTTCAGTTTTATATGAAAATGTCTCCACGTGTCTTTTAGCTTTCCATGGCATCTGAGTTTTGCTCAAATAAATCTTCAATTTTATCAATTCCCCTAGTAATCCTTTATTTTATCATACATGTGTTAGATGAAAATCTTCAGTTTTATCACAAAATGTCTCCACTTTGTTTTTCAGTTGCATTCTAATTATATAATTATATATATATGCCTATCATTGTATCTGAGTGTTTTTACAAATCATTAATTTTATAAATTACCTTATGATATCTTCATTTTATCATAACTATGTTATATGAAAATCTTCACATTTATATGAAAATGTCTCCACTGCCTCCTTCAATTACATTGTAAATGTATTTGTATTCCTATACTTATATTTGATTTTTTCAAAATAATCTTCAATTTTATAAATTATCTTTGTTATCCTCAATTTTATCTTAGATATTTTAGAGGAAACTCTTCAATTTTATGTAAAAATGTCTCTACTTAATTTTTAGATTACTTTCTAATTGTATTTGTATGCCTACAATTGTATCTGTAAAAATTACCACAAAATCCAATTTTTAAATTTTTCCTATGACTTTCCCTTACTTTATCATTAATTTTTTACGAATATTAAGTTTTTAAAGAAAATGTCTCCTATTCATTTTCAAATATGTGATAATTCAATTTGTATGCCTATAATTACATCTGAGTTTTTTTCCAAAAAATTCTTCAATTTTACAAGTTATCATGTGTAATCCTCAATTTTGTGATACATATGTTGGATTCAAAACTTCAGATCTACCAGAAAATATGTCCACATCCCTTTTCAATGATCTGATAGTTCTATTTGTATGCCTATCATTGTATCTGAGGTTTTTTTCAAAAAAATCTAAAATTTTATTAGGTATCCTATGTAATCCTCAATTTTATCATGCATATTTAAGATGAAAATCTTCAGTTCTTATCAGAAAATATCTCCACTTCCCTTTTTAATTATATTCTAATTGTATTTGTATGCAGATCATTGTATCTGAGTTTTTTCTGAATAAGTCTTAAACTTTATCAATTATCCTATGTAATTCTCAATTTTATCATACATATGTTAGATAAAAATTTTCAGGTTTATCAGAAAATGTCTCCTCTCCCTTTTTCAATTGTACTCTCATTCAATCTGTATGCTTATCACTGCATCGGAGTTTTATCAGAAAATGTCTTCACTTATTTTTCACTTATTTATAGTTATATTTGTATGCTTTTCATTGTATCTGGGATTTTATCACAAAAATCTTCATTTTTATCAATTTTCCTATGTTTTCATCCATTTTATCATCCATAAGTTAGATGTAATGCTTCAGAATCAAGAGAATATTTCTCCACATCCTTTTCAATTGTATTGTAATTGTATTTTTATGCCTATCATTTTATCCGAGATTTTTTCTGAATATATCTTCAATTTTATCAATTATCCTATGTAATTCTCAATTTCATCATACATATGTTAGATAAAATCTTCAGTTTTATCAGAAAATGTCTCCTCTTCCTTTTTCAATTGTATTGTAATTGTATTTTATGCTTATCATTGCAGCTGAGGTTTTTTTCAAATAATCTTTAATTTCATAAATCACCTTAAGTTATCCTCAATTTTATCATATATATGTTAGAGGAAAATCTCGTTTTACAGGAAAATGTCTCCACTTCCCTTTGCAATTACATTCTAATCTTATTTTTATGTGTACCATTATATCTGTGAAAATTACCATAAAAATCTTCAATTTTTAATTTTACCAATGAATATCACTTATTTTCTATGAAATATGTTATAATATATCTTCAGTTTTATCAGAAAATGTCTCCATTTGCTTTTTCAATTATTATGATAGTTGTATTTGTATGCCTATCATTGCATCAGAGATTTATCAAAGAAAATCTTCTATTTTATCAGTTATCCTATGTAATCCTCAATTTTATCATACATATGTTACAAGAAAATCTTCAGTTCCTTCACAAAATATATCCAGTTCCGTTTTCAATCGTATTCTAATTGTATTTGTATGCCTATCATTGTATCTGAGTTTTCTCACAAATTTTAAATTTTTGTCAATTTTATACAATATCTTATATTATCCTAAATTTTATCATACTTATGTTAGATGAAAATCTTTAGCCCTTTATGAATATGTCGCCAGCCTGGTCTACAGAGTAAGTTCCAGGACAGCCAGGACTATAAAGACAGCCTGTCTTGAAAAACAAGCAAGCAAACAATCAATCAAACAAACAAACAAACAAACAAACAAACAAAAAGCCTGTTTCGCCAGGCGGTGGTGGCGCATGCCTGTAATCCGAGCACTCTGGGAGGCAAAGACAGGCAGATTTCTAAGTTCAAGGCCAACCTGGTCTAGAGTGTGAGTTCCAGAACAGCCAGGGCTACACAGAGAAACCCTGTCTCAAAAATTACAAAAAAACCCACAAAAAACAAAAAACATAAAACAAACCCAAAAAACAAAATGACTCCACTTCCACTTTCCATTACATTCTTATTGCATTTGTGTGCAGATCATTGTACCTGAGTATTTTTCCAAATAAATCTTCAATTTTTTCAATTATCTTATGTAATCCTAAATTTTATCATACATATGTTAGATGGAAATCTTCAGTTCCTTACAAAAATATGTCCTCTTCCTTTTTCAATAATACTCTAGTTGCATTTGTATGCTTATCCTTGTATCTGAGTTTTTGTTTTCCAAAATATCTTAAATTTTATAAATTATCTTATGTAATCCTCAATTTTAACATACATATATTACATGAAAATCTTCAGTTTTATCAGAAAATTGTCCAGTTGCTTTCTCAATTGTATTTTAATGGTATTTGTATGGCTATCATTGTATCTGAGTTTTCTGTTTCAAAAATATCTTCAGATTTAAAATTTATCTTATGTTATCCTCAAATTTATCATACATATATTAGATGAAAACCTTCAGTTTTATACAAAAATGTCCCACTTCCCCTTTCAATTATATTCCAATTGTATTTGTAAGCCTATCATTGTATCTGAGATTTTTCTAGAGAATATCTTCAATTTAATCAGTTAACCTATGTAATCCTGTTTTATCATACATATGTTAAATGAAAACCTTCAGTTTTATGAGAAAATGTATCGTATTCAATTTTCAATTGAATTCTAATAGTATATGTAAGCTTATGATTGTATCTGAGTTTTTTTGCAAAAAAGCATCAATTTTATAAATTATCCTGTTTTCTTCAATTTTATCAAACATGTTAGAGGAAAATCTTCAGTTTTATATGAAAATGGCAAGACTTCCTTTTTCAATTTCATTCTAATTGTATTTGTATGCTTACCATTGTATTTGTGAAAATTACCAAAAAATTCAATTTTTATTTTTTTCTTATGGATTTCCCTTACTTTATTAGAAATATATTATACAAAATTTTTAGTTTTATCAGAAAATATCTCCACTTCCTTTTCAATTATCTGATAATTCTATTTGTATGCCTATCATTGTATGTGAGATTTTTCAAAAAAATTCAATTTGATTAGATATCTAATGTAATCCTCATTGTTATGCAGATTTTAGATGAAAATCTTCAACTCTATCAAAAAATGTCTCCACTACCTTTTTCAATTGAATTCTAATTATATTTGTATGGCGATCATTGTATTTGAGTTTTCTTCAAAAAAAATCTTCAATTTTATATACTATCTTTGTTATCCTCAATTTTATCATATATATGATAGATTAAAATCTTTATTACTTTATGAAAATATTTCCATTTCCCTTTTCAATTACATTTTTATTGTACTTATGTGCCTATGAATGTATCTGTGTTTTTTAATAATAATATTCAATTTTATAAATTATGTTATGTTATCCTTATTTTTATCATATGTATATTAGATAAAAAATCCTGTTTTATATGAAAATGTCTCCACATCTCTTTTAGTTTTATTCTAATTGTATTTTTATGCCTATCATTGTATCTGAGTTTTGTTCAAATAAATCTTCAATTTTATCCATTACCCTAGTAATCCTTTATCATACATATGTTAGGTGAAAATCTTCAGTTTTACCATAAAATGTCTCCACTTTGTTTTTCAGTTGTATTCTAATTGTATTTCTATGTCTATCATTTTTTCAGTGTTTTTTTCAAAAAAAATCTTTAATTTTATAATTGCCTTATGATATCCTCATTTTATCATACATGTTATATGACAATCTTCAGTTGTATATGGAAATGTGTCTGCTTCCTCCTTCAATTATGTAATTATGTATTTGTATGCCTATCATGTATCTGAGTTTTTTTCAAAAAAATCTTCAATTTTATACATAATCTTAACTTATCCTCAATTTTATCAAGGATATTTTAGAAGAAAATCTTCAATTTTGAATAAAAGTGTCTCACTTCATTTTTGGATTACATTCTAATTGTATTTGTATGCCTACCATTGTATCTGTGAAAATTACCACAAAAATTTTAAATTTTATATTTTTCCTATGACTTTTCCTTACTTTATCAGTAATATGATATGCGAAATATTCAGTTTTGTCAGAAAATGTCTCTACTTATTTTTCAAATATGTGATAATTCTATTTGTATTCCTATCATATCTGAGTTTTTTCCAAAAAAATCTTCAATTTTATCAGTTATCATATGTAATCCTAAATTTTATGATACATATGTTAGATTAAAATCTTCAGTTCTACCAGATAATATCTCCACGTCCATTTTCAATTTCATACTATTTCTATTTGGATGTCTATCATTTTTTTAAAAAATTAAAATTTTACCAGTTATCTTATGTAATCTTCAATTTTATCATGCATATTTAAATGAAAAGTTTCAATTCTATGATAAAACATCTCCACTTCCCTTTTCAATTATATTCTCATTGTATTTGTATGCAGATCATTGTATGTATGTATTTTTACATATAAAACATCAATTTTATCAATTAATTTATGAAGTCCTCAATTTTATCATACAAATTTTAGATGAAAATCTTCAGTTCTTTACAAAAATGTGTCCTCTTCCTTTTTCAATAATACTCTAGTTGCATTTGTATGCCTATCCTTGTATCTGAGTTTTTGTTTTCTAAAATATCTTAATTTTTAAAAACTACCTTATGTAATCCTCAATTTTAACATACATGTGTTAGATGAAAATCTTATAAGAAAATGTCTCTATTCCTTTTTTCAATTACATTCTAATTCTTTTTAAGCCCATCATTGTATCTCTGAAAATTACCACAAAAATCTTCAAATTTTACAGTTTTCCTATGAATTTCTATAATTTTATCAGATATATTATGCAAAATTCCTAAGATTTATGAGAAAATATCTCCAATTCCTTTTTTGAACTATATTATTATATACCGACCATTGTATCAGTGAAAATTACCACAAAAATCTTCAAATTTTCAATTGTAACATGAATTTCCAAAGGTTACTCAGAAATGTTATACAAAAAACTTCAGTTTTACTTGAAAATGTCTCCACTTTCTTTTTACTTATTTATAGATGTATTTGTATGACTTTCAATTTATTTGAGATTTTATCACAAAAATCTTCAATTTTATCAATTTCTATGTTTTCATCCATTTTATTATCCATACATTAGATGTAAATCTTCAGAATTAACATGTTTCCACGTCGTTTATCAATTGTATTCTAACTGTATTTGTATGCCTATCATTGTATCTGAGCTTTTTTTCTGAATAAATCTTAAATTTTTTCAATTATCCTATGTAATTCTCAATTTTATACATTTGTTATATTAAAATCTTCAATTTTGCTAGAACTTCAAGTACTATATTGAAAAGATATGGAGAGAGAGGGCACCCTTGTCTAGTCCCTGATTTTAGTGGGAATGCTTCAAGTTTCTCTCCATTTATTTTGATGTTGGCTACTGGTTTGCTGTAGATTGCTCTTACTATGTTTAGGTATGGGCCTTGAATTCCTGCTCTTTCCAAGACTTTTAGCATGAAAGGATGCTGAATTTTGTCGAATGCTTTTTCAGCATCTAATGAGATGACCATGTGGTTTTTTTCTTTCAGTTTGTTTATGTAGTGGATTACATTGATGGATTTCTGTATATTGAACCATCCCTGCATCCCTGGGATGAAGCCTACTTGATCATGGTGGATGATCGTTTTGATGTGCTCTTGGATTCAGTTAGCAAGAATTTTATTTAGTATTTTTGCATCTATATTCATAAGAGAAATTGGCCTGTAGTTCTCTTTCTTTGTTGGATCATTTTGTTGTTTAGGTATTAGCGTAATTTTGGCTTCAAAAAATGAGTTGGGCAGTGTCCCTTCTGTCTCTATTTTGTGGAATAGTTTGAAAAGTATTGTTGTTAAGTCTTCTTTGAAAGTCTGGTAGAATTCTGCACTAAAACCATCTGGTCCCGTACTTTTTTTGGTTGGGAGGCTTTCTATAACCCCTTCTATTTCTTTAGGGGTTATGGGACTATTTAGCTGGTCTACTTGATGCTGATTTAATTTTGGTATTTGATATCTGTCTAGGAAATTGTCCATTTCCTCCAGATTCTCCAGTTGTTTTGAGTATAGACCTTTGTAGTAGGATCTGATGATCTTTTGAATTTCCTCAGTTTCTGTTGTTATGTCTCCCTTTTCATTTCTAATTTTGTTAATTTGTATACTGTCTCTGTGTCCTTTGGTTAGTCTGGCTAAGGGTTTATCTATCTTGTTGATTTTCTCAAGAACCAGCTCCTGGTCTTGTTGATTCTTTGTATGGTTCTCTTTGTTTCTATTTGATTGATTTCAGCCCTGAGTTTGATGATTTCTTGTCTTCTACTCCTCCTGGGTGAATTAACTTGTTTTTCTCCCAGGGCTTTAAGGTGTGCTGTTAAGCTGCTAGTGTATGCTCTCTCCAGTTTCTTTTTGGATGCACTTAGAACTATGAGTTTTCCTCTTAGCACTGCTTTCATTGTGTCCCATAGATTTGGGTAGGTTTTTTGATAAGGTTATTTGGTTTTCTGGGGTCTAACTTCTTGAGTTCTTGCATTCATTGAATATTAGCCCTCTGTAGGATATAGGGTTGGTGAAGATCCTTTCCCAATTTGTTGGTTGCCTATTTGTCCTTTTGACAGTATCTTTTGCCTTGCAGAAACTTTGTAACTTTCAAGGCCCTTACCTACACATAGTAAAGCCAATTTACAGGAGACCGGTAGCCAACATCAAAGTAATGGAGAGAAACTTGAGGCAATCACACTAAAATCAGGGACTAGACAAGGCTGCCCCCTCTCACCTCATCTTTTCAATATAGTACTTGAGGTACTAGCTAGAGCAATTCAAAAACACAAGGAAGTCAAAGGGATACAAATTGGAAAGTAAGAAGTCAAACTATGACTATTCACAGATGATATGATAGTTTATTTAAGTGACCCAGAAAACTCCCCCAGAGAACTCTTACAGCTGATTAACAACTTCAGCAATGTGACTGGTTATAAAATCAACCCAAGCAAATAAGTAGTCTTCCTATACTCAAAGGATAAGCAGGCTGAGATAGAAAATAGGGAAATAATGCCCTTCACAATATCCACAAACAATATAAAGTATCTTGGTTTGACTCTAACCAAACAAGTGAAAGATTTGTATGACAAAACCATGTCCCTGAAGAAGGAAATGGAAGAAGACCTCAGAGAATGGAAAAAATCTTCCATGCTCGTGGGTTGGCAGGATTAATATAGTTAAAATGGCAATCTTGCCTAAAGCTATATACAGATCCAATGCAATCCCCATCAAAATCCCAACTCAGTTCTTCATAGAATTAGAAAAAGCAATTCTCAAATTTATCTGGAATAACAAAAAACCCAGGATAGCTAAAAACTATCATCAACAGTAAAAGAAATTCTGCAGGAATCAATATTCTGGACATCAAGCAGTACTACAGTGCAGTAGTGTAAAAATACTGCATAGTATTGGCACAGTGACATGGAGGTGGATCAATGGAATAGGACTGAAGAACCAGAATTGAAACCACACATCTATGGCCAATTGATCTTTGACAAAGGAGCTGAAACATCTATTGGAAAAAATAGCCTTTTCATCAAATGGTGTTAGTTCAACTGGAGGTCAACCTGCAGAAGAATGAGAATTGATTCCCTCTTATTTCCTTGTACTAAGCTCAACTCCAAGTGGATCAAGGACATCCACATTATACTAGACACACTAAAATTAATAGAAAAGAAACCAGTGAAGACCCTTGAGAACACTGGCTCAGGGGAAACTTCCTGAACAGAACACCAATAGCTTTCAATTATATTCTAATTGTATTTGTATGCACATCAATGTATCTGAGCATTTTTCCAGATAAATCTTCAATTTTACCAATTATCTTATGCAACCCACACTTTTATCATACATAGCTTAGATGAAAATCTTCAGTTCTTTCCAAAATTTGTCCTCTTCCTTTTTCAATAATACTTAGTTGTATATGTAAGCCTATCCTTGTATCCGTGTTTTGTTTTCCAAAATACCTTCAATTTTATAAACTTCCTTATGTTATCCTCAATTTTAACATACATGTGTTAGATGAAAATTTTCAGTTTTATCAGAAAATATCTCTCTTCCTTTTTAAAATTACATTCTAATTGTGTTTGTAAGCCCATTATTGTATCTATGAAAATTACCACAAAAATCTGCAAATTTTAGTTTTCTTATGAATTTCTATAATTTTTGATAAATGTTATACAAAATTCTTCAGATTTATCAGAAAATATCTCCACTTCCTTTTTCAACTATATTAATATTTATTAGTATGCCTACCATTGCATCTGTAAATATTACTACAAAAATCTTCAAATTTTCCAGATTTCCTATGAATTTCCATAATTTTATCAGATATATGTTAAGCAAAATTCCTAATTTATCAGAAAATATCTCCACTTTCTTTTCAACTCTATTATTATTTATTTGTATGCCAAACTTTATATCTGTGAAAATTACCACAAAAATCTTTAAATTTTCACATTTTCACATAAATTTCCATAATTTATTCAGAAATGTTATACGAAAAATTTCAGTTTTATCAGAAAATGTCTCCACTTTCTTTTTGACTTATTTATTGTTGTATTTGTATGCCTTTCATTGTATTTGAGATTTTTCTCAAAAAACTTCAATTATATCAATTTTCCTTTGCTATCCATTTTATCATCCATAAGTTAGATGTAAAGCTTCATAATTAAGAGAATGTCTCCAGGTCTTTTTTCAATTGCATTCTAATTGTTTTTGTATGCCTATCATTGTATCCGATGTTTTTCCTGAATAAATCTTTAATTTTATCAATTATACTATGTAATTCTCAAGTTGCTCATGCATAGGTTAGAAAAAAGATCTTCAGTTTTATAAGAAAATGTCTCCTCTTCCTTTTTCAATTGTATTCTAATTGTACTTGTATGCTTATCATCTGAGTTGTTTTTTTTTCAAAAAAAATCGTCAATTTCATGCATTAACTTAAGTTATCCTCAATTTTATCATGCATATGTTAGAGGAAAATCTTCAGTTTTATAGGAAAATGTCTCCACTTCTTTTTGCAAATATATTCTAATTGTATTTGTATGTGTACCATTGTATCTGTGAAAATTACCATAAAAATCTTCAATTTTTTTAAATTTTTTCCTATTAATTTCCCTTATTTGATACAAAGCATGTTATATGAAATCTTCTGTTTTGTAAGAAAATGTCTCCACGTCCTTTTTCAATTATGTGATAACTGTATTTGTATGTCTATCATTGTATCAGATTATTGAAGGGATATCTTCATTATAAACAGTTATCTTAAGTAATCCTCAATTTTATCATACATATGTTAGATGAGAATCTTCAGTACTATCACAAAATTTGTCCAGTGCCTTTTTCAATTGTATTCTAGTTGTACTTCTATGCCTATCATTGTATCCTAGTTTTCATTTTCAAAAATATCTTCAGATTTAAAAATTATCTTATGTTATTGTCAATTTTATCATACATATGTTAGATGAAAATATTCAGTTTTATACAAAAATGTCTCCACCTCCTTTTCAATCATATTCTAATTGTATTTGTATGCCTATCATCGTATCTGAGATTTTTCTAGAGAATATCTTCAATTTAATCAGTTATCCTATGTAAGGCTCAATTTTATCATACATATGTTAAACGTAAATCTTCAGTTTTATGAGAAAATGTCTTTTCTTACTTTTTCAAATAAATTCAAATAGTTTTTGTAAGCTTATCATTGTACCTGATTTTTTTTGCAAAAAAATCAGCAACTTTATAAATTATCCTAAGTTTTCCTCAATTTTATCACACAAATGCTAGAGGAAAATATTCAGTTTTATAGGAAAATGGCTCCACTTCCTTTTTCAATTACATTCTAATTGTATTTGTATGCTTACATACGTATCTGTGAAAATTACCACAAAAATCTTCAATGTTTTAATTTTTCCTATGAATTTCCCTTACTTTATCAGATATTTGTTACACAAAATCTTTAGTTTTATCAGAAAATGTCTCCACTACCTTTTCAGTTATCTGATAATTCTCTTTGTATGCCTATCATTGTATCTGAGTTCTGTACAAATAAAGCTTCAATTTTATCAATTACCCTAGTAATCCTCTATTTTATCACACATATGTTAGATGAAAATCTTCAGTTTTATCAGAAAATGTCTCCACTTCATTTTTCAATTGTATTCTAATTGTATTTCTATACCTATTATTGTATCTGAGCTGTTTGTTCCAAATAATCTTTAATTTTATAAATTATCTTATAATATCCTCAATTTATCATACATATGTTATATGAAAATCTTCAGTTGTATACGAATATTTACATATGTTAGATGTATATCTTTATTACTTTATGAAAATGTCTCCATTTCCATTTCCATTTACATACTAATTGTATTTATATGACTATCAATGTATCTGAGTTCTTTTAAAATATTCAAATTTTAAAATTATGTTATGTTGTCCTCATTTTTATCATACATATATTTTATCTCTATGCCTACCATTTTATCTGTGAAAATTACACAAAATTCTTCAATTATTAACACTTGCACACGAATTTCCATAATTTCATCAGAAATGTTATACAAAAATCATCAGTTTTATCAGAAAATGTCTCCCCTGTCTTTGTCACTTATATTTTAATTGTATTTGTGTGCCTTGTATTGTATCTGAAATTTTATCAAAAATATCTTCAATTTTTCAGTTTTCCTAGTTATCATCTATTTCATCATATATAAGTTAAATGTAAATCTTCAGAATTAACAAAATGTGTATCCACTTCCTTTTAAATTTTACTCTAATTGTATTTGTAAACCTATCATTGTATCCGAGTTTTTTTCTGAATAAATTTCAATTCTATCATTTATCCTATGTAATCCTCAATTTTATCATACATATGCTAGATGAAAATTTTCAGTTTATCAGAAAATATCTCCACTTTGTTTTACATGTGTATTCTAATTGTATGTGTATGCTTATCATTGCTTCTGAAAATTTTTTCAAAAATAACTTCAATTTTATAAATTAAGTTATCCTCAATTTAATCATACATATGTTAGAGGAAAATCTTCAGTTTTATTGGAAAATGTCTGTATTCCCTCCTTAATTTATATTCTAAATGTATTTTTATGGCTATCATTGTATCTGAGTTTTTTCAAAAATATCTTCAATTTTATAAATTATCTTATGATTACATTTTAACTCAACTTTAACATATGATTACATTTTAACTCAACTTTAACATACATATGTTAGTAGGAAATCTTCAGTTATATAAGAAAATGTCTCTATTCTTTTTTTCAATTACATTCTAATTTTGTTTGTAAGCCTATCATTGTATCTGTAAAAATTACCACAAAAATATTCAAATTTTACAGTTTTCCTATGAATTTCCATAATTTTTGCAGATATGTTATGCAAAATTCCACAGATTTATCAGAAAATATCTTCACTTACTTTTTCAACTATATTATTATTTATTTTTATGCCTACCATTGTATGTGTGAAAATTACCACAAAAAATCTTCAAATTTTAACTATTTCACATGAATTTCCATAATTTAATATGAAAGGTTATACTAAAATCTTCAGTTTTATCAGAAAATGTCTCCACTTTCTTTTTCAGTTATTTATATTTGTATTTGTATTCCTTTCATTGTATCTGAGATTTTAATCACAAAAATCTTCAATTTTTTTCAATTTTCCAATGTTATCATCCATTTTATCATCTGTAAGTTAGGTGTAAACCTTCAGAATTCACAGAATATGTCTCCTCATCCTTTTTCAATTGTATTCTAATGTATTTGTATGCTTATCATTGAATCTGTTTTCGTTTTCAAAAATATCTTCAGAGTTATAAATTATCTTTTGTTATCCTCAATTTTATCATACATATGTTAGATGAAAATCTTCAGTTTTATACAAAAGTGTCTCCACCTCTGTTTTCAATTATATTCTAATTGTATTTGTATGCCTATCATTGTATCTGAGATTTTTCTAGAGAATATCTTCAATTTAATCAGTTATCTTATATAATCCTCAATTTTATTATACATATGTTAACCTAAAATCTTCAGTTATATGAGAAAATGTTTTGTCTTGTAAGCTTATCATTGTATCTGAGTTTATTGTGCAAAAAAATATCAATTTTATAAATTATCCTAAGTTTTCATCAATATTATCACACATATGTTAGAGGAAAATCTTTAGTTTTATAGGAAAATGGCTCCAATTCCTTTTTCAATTGCATTCTAACTGTATTTGTATGCTTACCATTGTATCTGAAAATTACCACAAAAATTTTCAATTTTTAATTTTTCTATCCCTTACTTTATCAGAAATATGTTATACAAAATCTTTAGTTTTATCAGAAAATGTCTACACTTCCTTTTCAATTATCTGATAATTCTATTTGTATGCCTATCATTGTAGGTGAGATTTTTCAAAAAATATCTCCAATTTGATCAGATATCCCAAGTAATCCTCAATTTTGTCATTCATATTTTAGATGGAAATCTTCAGTTCTATCATGAAATGTCTCCACTTCCTTTTTCCATTGTATTCTAATTATATTTGTATGGCTATCATTGTATTTGATTTTTTTTCAAAAAATCTTCAATTTTATACATTATCTTATGTTGTCCTCAATTTTAACATACATATGTTTAATGAAAATCATTACAAAACTGTCTCCATTTAACTTTTTACTTACATTCTATTTGTATTTATATGCCTAACAAAGTATCTGAGTTTTTTTTAAAATATACATTTTTTAAAATTATGTTATCCTCATTTTAATTATACATATATTAGATGAAAATCTTCAGTTTTATATGAAAATGTCTCCTCATCTGTTTTAGTTATATTCTAATTTTTATTACTTTTTATTTTCTATATTCTATGTTTACATTCCAAAGTCTTTCCCCTTTCCCAGTTCCCCCCCACCATAATTCCTCTCCACCCCAACTATTCCCCAATCATTTCCCCCCACATACACACCACACACGATTTCTCTGTTCTGGGTCTACAAAACTGGATCCCAACTTTACAGGCCCAGGGTCCTCTCCTTTCTTTTTCTTGGGATTCATTTGACTTGCTAATTGTGCCTTGAGTATTTAGGGCTTCTGGGCTCATTAATATCCACTTATCAGTGATTGCATTTCATGTGTATTCTTTTGTGATTGGGTTAACTCACTTAGGATGATATTTTCCAGATCTAACCATTTACCTACAAATTGCATGAATTCATTATTTTTAATTGCTGAGTAGTACTCCATTGTATAAATATACCATATTTTCTGTATTCATTCCTCCTTTGAGGGATATCTGGGCTCCTTCCAATTTCTGGCTATTATAAACAAGGCTGCTATAAACATAGTGGAGCATGTGTCTTTATTGTATGCAGGGGAATCCTCTGGGTATATGCCCAGGAGTGGTATGCCAGGGTCCTCTGGAAGTGACATGCACAATTTTCTGAGGAACTGCCAAACTGATTTCCAGAGCGGTTTTACCATTTTGCAATCCCAGCAACAGTGGAGGAGTGTTCCTCTTTCTCCACATACTTGCTTGCACTTGTTGTCTCTTGAGTTTTTAATCTTAGCCATTCTGACTGGTGTGAGGTGGAATCTCAGGGTTGTTTTGATTTGCATTTCCCTGATGAGTAATGATGTTGAACATCTCTTAAGGTGTTTCTTGGCCATCTGAATTTCTTCTGGTGAAAATTCTTTGTTTAACTCTGTACAACATTTTTTGTTAGGGTTATTTGGTTCTTTGTGGTCTAACTTCTTGAGTTCTTTGTATATATTGGATATTAGCCCTATAGCCATCTTGCCAAAAACAATCTACAGATTCAATGCAATCCCCATCAAAATTCCAAATCAATTCTTCATAGACCTAGAAAGAGCAATTCTCAAATTCATCTGGAGCAACAAAAAACCAAGGATAGTTAAAACTATTCTCAACAATAAAAGGACTTCTGGGGGAATCAATATCCCTGGCCTCAAGAAATACTACAGAGCAATTGTGTTAAAAACTGCATGCTATTGGTACAGCAACAGGCAAGTACATCAATGGAATAGGATTGAAGACCCAGAAATGAACCCATAGACTTATGGTCACTTGATCTTTGATAACGGAGCCACAACCATCCAGTGGAAAAAAAGATAGCCTGTTTAACAAATGGTGCTGGTTCAACTGGAGGTCAACATGCAGAAGAATGTGAATTGACCCACTCTTATCTCATTGTACTAAGATCTACTCCAAATGGATTAAAGACCTCCACATAAAACCAGACATACTGAAACCATTAGAAAAGAAACTTGGGAAGTCCTTGGAGGACATGGGCACAGGGGTTAAGTTCCTGAACAGAACACCAATAGCTTATGCTCTAAGATCAAGAATTGACAAATGGGACCTCATAAAATTACAAAGTTTCTATAAGGCAAAGGACATTGTCAGAAGGACAAAACGGCAACCAACGAAGTGAGAAAAGGTCTTCATCTATATTCTAATTTTTTATGCCTATTATTGTATCTCAGTTTTGTCCAAATAAATCTTCAATTTTATAAAATACCCTAGTAATATTTAATTTTATCATGGTTTTGTTAGATGAAAATCTTCAGTTTTATCAGAAAAATGTCTCCACTTCGTTTTTTCAGGTGGATTCTAATTGGTTTTCTATGACTCTCATTGTATCTGAGTGTTTTTTTCCCAAAAAAATCATTAATTTTGAAAATACCTTATGATATCCTCATTTTACCTTACATATGCTATATGAAAGTCTACAGTTTTATATGAAAATGTCTCCACTTCCTCCTTCAATTATATTCTAAATATATTTCTATCATTGTATCTATGTTCTGTTTTTAAAAAAATTCAATTTTATAAATTATCCTGTTACCCTCAATATTTTCATAGATATTTTATAGGAAAATTTTCAATTTAAGAAAATGTCTCCACTTCTTTTTGGGGGGGGGTTTGAGAGAGGGTTTCTCTGTGTAGCCCTGGCTGTCCTGGAACTCACTCTGTACACCAGGTTTGACTCGAACTCAGAAATCCGACTGCTTCTGCCTCTCAAGTGCTGGGATTAAAGGCGTGTGTCACCACCACCCAGCCTCCACTTCACCTTTTGATTCCATTCAACTAGTATTTGTATGCCTATTTTATCTGTAAAAATTACCACAAAATTTTTCAATTTTTATATTTATCCTATGAATTTCCCTTACTTTATCAGTGATATGTTATACGAAAACTTCAGTTTTTTCAGAAAATGTCTCCACTACTTTTTCTTTTTTTTAATTTTTTAGAGGATATAATCTATATTTACATTTCATTTCCCTTTTTCTGGTTCCCCATCCCCCAAAGGTCCCACATGCTCTTTTCCCTCCTCCTGTTCCCCCATCCACTCCTTCCCACTTCCCTGTTCTGGTATTCCCCTACACTGATGTTTTGATCCTTTCCAGCACCAGGGCCCACTCCTTCCTTATTGTTGGATATCATTTGATATGTGGATTGTGTCTTTGGTGTCCCTAGATTCTAGGCTAATATCCATTTATCCGTGAGTAGATATCTTGGGTATTCTTTTGAGACTGGGTTACTTCACTTATTATGATGTTCTCCAGCTCCATCCATTTCTCTAAGAATTTCATGAGTTCATTGTTTCTAATGGCTGAATAGTACTCCATTGTGTATATGTACCACATTTTTTTGTATCCATTCCTCTGTTGAGGGACATCTGGGTTCTTTCCAGCTTCTGGCTATTATAAATAAGGCTGCGAAGAACATAGTGGAGCACGTCTCCTTATTGCATGCCCAGGATTGATATGTCTGGGACCTCCAGAAGTATCATGTCCAGTTTTCTGAGGAACCGCCAGACTGATTTCCAGAGTGGCTGTTTCAAATATGAAATATATTTCACATCTGGGACCTATATATGTGAAATATATTTCACATATATTTCCATAATTTAACAAGAGATGTTACAGAAAAAACTTCAGATTTATCAGAAAATGTGTCCCCTTTCTTTTTCACTTATATGTTAATTGTATTTGTATGCCTTTCATTGTATCTGAGACTTTACCAAAAATGTCTTCAATTTTATCAACTTCCCTATGTTATCATCTATTTTATCATGCATAAGTTAAGGTAAATATTCAGAATTAACAAAATATGCATCTGCTTCCTTTTTCAATTTTATTCTAATTGTATGTGTAAAGACATTGTATCTGAGTTTTTTCTGAATAAATTTCAATTTTATCATTTATCCTATGTAATCCTCAATTTTATCATACAAATGTTAGATGGAAATCTTCAATTTTATCAGAAAATATCTCCACTTAGTTTTTCATTTGTATTTTAATTGTATTTGTATGCCTTTCATTGCATATGAATTTTTTCAAATATCTTCAAATTTATAAATTATAAAATGTTTCAAATATCTTCAATATTATCATACATATGTTAGAGGAAAATCTTCACTTTTATAGGAAAATGTCTGATCCTTTTAGAATTTCCTTCTAATTTTTTATGCATAACATTTTATCAGTGAAAATTAAAACAAAAATCTTCAATTTTGAGGTTTTTCCTAATAATTTCCCTTATTTTATACAAAATATGTTATACAAAATCTTTAGTTTTTATCAGAAAATGACTCCACTTCCTTTATCAATTATGTGATAATTATATTTCTATGCCTATCATTGTATCTGAGAATTTTCCAAGGAATCTTCAATTTTATCATTTAGCCATGTATTCCTCAATTTTATCATACATATGTTTGATGAAAATCTTTAGTTCTATCAGAAAATATGTCCAGTTAATTTTTCAAATGTATTCTAATTGTATATCTTTGTCTGTCATTGTACTTGAGTTGTTTTTCAAACAAATCTTCAGTTTTAAAAATTATCTTATGTTATACTCAATTTTATTCATATGTTAGATGAAAAATTTCAGTTTTATGCAAAAATAGCTCTACATATATTTCATTAAATATGAGACTTCTGTAAGAAAATCAATTTTATCAGTTATTATGTAATCCTCAATTTTATCAGACATACATTAGATGAAATTTTCAATTCTTTACGAAAATATCTCCTCTTTCTTTTTCAATAACTCTAGTTGTATTTGAATGCTTATCCTTGTAACTGAGCTTTTGTTTCCAAAATATCTTCAATTTAATGAATTATCTCATGTTATCCTTAATTTTAATATAGATTTGTTAGATGAGATTCTTCACTATTATCAGAAAATGTCTCTATTCCTTTTCTCAATTACATGCTAATTTAATTCGTAAGCCTATTATTTTATCTTTGAAAATTACCACAAAACTACAAATTTTACAGTTTTCTGATGAATTTCCATAATTTTATCAGATATATATTATGAAAAATTCTTCAGATTTATTATTAAAAATGTCCACTTCCATTTTAACTATATTATTGTTTTTTCATATACCTAACTCTGTATCTGCAAAAATTACCACAAAAATCTTCAAATTTTAACATTTTCTTATGAATTATCATAGTTTTATCAGAACCATTATACAAAAATCTCCAGTTTTATCAGAAAATGTCTCCATGTTCTTTTCACTTATAATCCTAATGTATTTGTATACCTTTCATTGAATCTGAGATTTTATCAAGAAAATTTTTAATTTTATCAATTTTCCTATGTTCTCATACATTTTTCATTCATAAGTTAGATGTAAGATTTTTGAATTAAAAGAATATATATCCTCTTCCTTTTTCAATAGTATTCTCTCATTGTATTTGTACGCCTATCAATTTCTCAGAGTTTTTTTTCTGAATAAATCTTCAATTTTATCAATTATCCTATTCTATCCTCAATTTTTTTATACATATGTTAGATGAAAATCTTCAATTTTATCAGAAAACGTCTCCTCTTCCTTTTTCAATTGTATTCTAATTGTATTTGTATGCTTATCATTACGTCTGTGGTGTTTTTTTAAAAAAATTCAATTTATAAATTAGGCTACCCTCAATTTTAACGTACATATGTTAGATATTTTCTTAAGTTTTTTAGGAAAATGGCTCCACTTTCTTTTTCAATTACATTCTAACTCTATTTGTATGCTTACCATTATATCTGTGAAAATTATGTTGAAAATCTTCAATTTTTAAATTTTTCCTATGAATTTCCCTTATTTTATACAAATTATGATATATGAAATCATCAGTTTTATCAGAAATATCTCTACTCCTTTTTTAATTACATTCTAATTGTGTTTTTAAGCCTATCATTTTATCAGTATTAACACAAAAAACTTCAAATTTCCCCATAATTTCCATAATTTTATCAGATATATGTTAGGCAAAATTCTTCAGATTTATCAGAAAATATCTCCACTTCCTTTTACAACTATATTATTATTTATTTGTATGCCTACCATTCTATCTGTGAAAATTACCACAAAAATCTTCAAATTTTAGCATTTTCACATGAATTTCCATAATTTTATTAGAAATGTTATATAAAAATCTTAAGTTTCATCAGAAAATATCTCCACTGTCTTTTTAACTTATATTCTAATTGTATTAGTATGCTTTTAAGTATATCTGAGATTTTATTTAAAAAAACTTCAATTTTGTCAATTTTCCTGTTACCCATTTTATCATACATATGCTAGGTAAAAATCTTAAGTTTTGTACAAAAAATGTCTCCATATACTTTTTCAATTATATTTTTATTATATTTGTATGCCTATCCTTGTGTCTGAGTATTTTCTAAGAAAGTCTTCACTTTATTCCGTTATCCTATGTAATCCTCAATTGTAGCATATATACGTTGAAAGAAAAGTCTTCAGTTTTATTGGAAAATGTCTCATCTTCCTTTTTCCATTGTATTATAATAGTCTTTGCAAACTTATCACTGCATCTGAGTTTTTTTGCAAAAAATTCTTCAATTTTATAAATTATCCTAAGTTTTTCTCAATTTTATCAAACATATGTTAGAGGAAAATCTTCAGTTTTATAGGAAAATGTCTCCACATCCTTTTACAATTACATTCTAAGTGTATTTGTATGCATACCATTGTATCTGTGAAAATTGCCACAAAAATCTTTAACTTTTTAATCTTTCCTATGGATTTCCCTTACTTCATCAAAAATATGTTATGTGAAATCCTTAGTTTTTTTCAGAAATATTTAGGAAATATTTAAAAGTTGAAGAAGAATTTTCAGATTCAATGGTGAGCATAAAAATATAATTAGAAGGTAATTGAAAAGGAAGTAGAGCCATTTTCCTATAAAACTGAAGAAAATCCTCTCTCATATGTATGTTAAAATTGAGGATAGCATAAGATAAATTATAAAATTGGAGTTTTTTTTTGAAAAAAACTCAGATGCAGTGATAAGAATACAAATACAACTAGAATACATTTGAAAAAGGAAGGGGAGACATTTTCTGATAAAACTGAAGATTTTCATCCAATATATGTATGATAATATTGAGGATTGCATTGGATAATTGATAAAATTGAAGATTTATTCAGAAAAACACTCGGAGACAATGATAGGCATACAAATACAATTAGAATACAATTGAAAAAGGAAGAGGACAAATATTCTGTTTATTCTAAAGATTTCAATCTAAATTATGAAGGAAGAATGGATGAGAACATAGGAAAATCAATAAAATTAAAGATATTTTTGATAAAATCTCAGATTCAATGAAAGGCATACAAATACAATAAGATTTTAATCAAAAAACAAAGTGCAGATATTTTCTGATAAAACTGAAGATTTTTGTATAATATTTCAGATAAAAATATGAAATTTATGAGAAAATGTTAAAATTTGAATATTTTTGTGGTAATTTCACAGACAAAATGGCAGGTTTACAAATAAATAATAATATAGATGAAAAGGAAGTGGAGATATTTTCTAATAAATCTGAAGCAATTTGCATAATATATCTGATGAAATTATGGAAATTCATAACAAAACTGTGAAATTTGTAGATTTTTGTGGTAGTTTTCACAGATATAATGATAGGCTAACAAGAAGATTAGCATGTTATTGAGAAATAGAAACATTTTATGATAAAACTGAAGATTTTCATCTAACATATGTATGATTCAATTGAGGATAACAAGATAATTTATAAACTTGAAGGTATTTTGGAAAACAAAAACTCAGACACAAGAGTTGGCATACAAATACAACTAGAGTATTATTGAAAAAGGAAGGATTCATTATTATAAAGAACTGAAGATTTTCACCTAACATATGTATGATAAAATTGAGGGTTACATAAGATAATTGATCAAATTGAAGATTTATTTGGAAAATACTCAGATACAATGATCTGCATACAAATACAATTAGAATATAATTGAAAAGAGAAGTCAAGATATTTTCTGAGAGAACTGAAGATTTTCATCTAAAATATGCATGATCAAATTCAGGAATACATAGTATAAATGATAAAATTTTAGATTTTTTGAGGAAATATCAGATACAATGATTGGCATCCAAATATAATTAGAATGTAATTGCAAAGGGAAGTGGAGATATTTTCTGGTAGAACTGAAGATTTTAATCTTAAATATATATCAAAAAATTGAAGATTACATATGATAACTGATTTAATTAAAGATTATTTTGGAAAAAATCTCCAATACAATGATAGGCATACAAATATGTTTAGAATATAATTGAAGGAGGAAGTGGAGACATTTTCATATAAAACTGAAGGTTTTCATATAACATATATGATAAAATGAGTATATCATAAGATAATTTATAAAATTTTAGATACTTTTTGGAAAAACACTCAGACACAATGATACATATAGAAATACAATTAGAATCCAACTGAAAAAAGAAGTGGAGATATTTTCTGATAAAACTGATGATTTTCATCTAACATATATACGAAAAAATAAAGGATTACTAGGATAATTGATAAAATTAAAGGTTTATTGTGACAAAACTCAGATACAATGATAGGCATAAAAATACAATTAGAATATAACTAAAAGACACATGGAGACATTTTCATTTGAAACTGAAGATTTTCATCTAATATATGTATGATCAAAATGAGAATAACATAATTTATAAAATTGATTTTTTTAAATCCTCAGAAATATTGATAGGCATATAAATACAGTTAGAAATTAATTGAAAATGGAAATGGAGGCATTTTGGTAAAGTAATGAAGATTTTCATCTAACATATGTATGACAAAATTGAGGATACCATAAGATAATGTATAAAATTGAAGATATTTTTGGAAAAAAACACAAATACAATAATAGCCATACAACTATTAGTAGAATTCAATTGAAAAAGGAAGTGGAGATATTTTATGATAGAACTTAAGATATTAAAAATATGCATGATAAAATTGAGGATTACATAGGATATCTGATAAAATTGAAGATTTTTTTGGAAAAAAATCTCACATACAATAATAGTCATACAAATAGAATTATCAGATAATTGAAAAGGAAGTGGAGACATTTTTTGATAAAACTGAAGATTTTATATAACATATTTCTGATAAGGTAAGGGAAATTCATAGGAAAAATTTAAAATAGAAGATTTTTGTGGTAATTTTCACAGATACAATGGTAAGCATTCAAATACAATTAGAATGTAATTGTAAAAGTAAGTGGAGCCATTTTCCTATAAACCTGAAGATTTTCCTCTAACAAATGTGTGATAAAATTGAGCAAAACTTAGGATAATTTATAAAATTGATGATTTTTTTGCAAAAAAATTCACATACAATGATAAGCTTACAAAAAAACATTAAAATTCAATTGAAAAATGAGAAGATGTTTTCTCAAACTGAATATTTTCATTTAACATTGTATGATAAATTGTGGATTCCATAGGCTAACTGATTAAATTGACGATATTCTCCAGAAAAATCTAAGATACAATGATAGACATACAACTTCTATTAGAATATAATTGAAAAAGGAGGTGGAGACTTTTTTGTATAAAACTGAAGTTTTTCATCTAGCATATGTGTGATAAAATTGAGGGTAACATAAGATAATTTTTAAATCTGAAAATATTTTTGAAAAAGAAAACAGATATAATGATAGGCATACAAATTCAATTAGAATACAATTGAAAACGGAACTGGACAGGTTTTGTAAATGAACTGAAGATTTTCATCTAACATGTATGATAAAATGGAGGACTAATAGGGTAATTGATAAATTGAAGATTTATTTGGACAAAACTCAGATACAATGATAGGTATAAAAATACAATTAGAATATAACTAAAATAGACGTGAAAACGTTTTCATATAAAACTGATGATTTTCATCGAATGTATGTTTAATATAAATGAGGATAACATTACACATTTTATAAAATTGAATATTTAAAAAAACACAGATACAGTGATAGGCATAGAAATACAATTAGAATACAATTGAAAAACGAAGTGGATAAATTTTCTGAGAAAAACTGAAGATTTTCAGCTACCATTTGTATGATAAAATAGAGGATACTAAGGTGATTGATAAAATTTAGGAGGAAAATCAGATACAGTGATAGTCATAAAAATATAATTAGAATATAACTCAAACACATGTGGAGACATTTTCATATAAAACTGATGATTTTCATGTAATGTATGTGTAATAAAAATAAGGATAACATAAGAATTTATAAATTTGAATATTTAAAAAAACAGATACAACGATAGGCAACAATTAGAATGTAATTGAAAGAGAAGGTGGAGATATTTTCATAAAGATCTGAATATTTCTGTCTAACATATGTTTGATAAAATTTAGGGTAACATAAGGTAATGTATAGAATTGAAGATTTTTTGAAGAAAACTCAAATACAATGATAGCCATTCAAATATAATTAGAATTCTTTTGAAAAAAGAAGCGGAGACATTTTATGATAGAACTGAATATTTTTATCTGAAATATGCATGATAAACATGAGTATTACAAAGGATATCTTGTTAAATTGAAGATTTTCTTGGTAAAATCTCAGATACAATGATAGGCATACAAATACAATTAGAATATAATTGAAAAAGGAGGTGGAGACATTTTTGTATAAAACTGAAGATTTTCATCTAATATTTATGATTAATTGAGGATAACATAAGATAATTTTTAAAACAGATTTTTTTGGAAAAGAAACACAGATACAATGATAGGCATAAAAATACAATTAGAGTACAATTGAAAAAGGAAATGGACAAATTTTCTGATAGAACTGAAGAGTTTAATCTAACTTATGTATGATAGAATTGAGGATTATATAGGATAACTGATAAAAATGAATATTTTCTTTGAAAAATCTCAGAAAAAGATAGGCATACAAATACATTATCATATAATTAGAAAAGGAAGTGGAAACATTTACTGAAGATTTTATATAACAAATTTCATATAAATTAAGGGAAATTCATAGGAAAAATTTAAAAATTGAAGATTTTTGTGGTAATTTTCACAGATAAAATGGTAAGCATACAAATACAATGAGAATGTAATTGCAAAAAGAAGTGGGTACATTTTTCTATACAACTGAAGATTTTCCTCTGACTTATGTATGATAAAATTGAGGATTACATATGATAATTGATAAAATTGAATATTCATTCAGAAAAATATTGGATACAATGATAGGCATAAAAATTCAATTAGAATACAGTTGAAAATGAAGTGGATACATATTCTGTTAATTCTGAAGGTTTACATCTAACTTATATGATAAAATGGATGATAACTTAGGAAAATTGAAAAAAATGAATATTTTTTGATAAAATCTCAGATAAAATGAGAGCCATACAAATACATAAGTGAAAAAGAAAGTGGAGACATTTTCTGATAAAAACAAGATTTTTGTGTAACATTTCTGATAGAATTATGGAAGTTCATGTGAAAATGGTAAAATATGAAGATTTTTGTGGTAATTTTCACAGATATAATGGTAGGCATACAATAATAATAAAGTTAAAAAATGAAGTCGAGTATTTTCTGATAAATGTGAAGAATTTTGCATTACATTTCTCATAAAATTATGGAAATTCATAGGAAAAGTTTAAAATTTGAAGATCTGTGTGGTAAAATTCACAGATACAATGATGAGCTTATAAACACAATGAGAATGTAATTGAGAAAAGGAATAGAGACATTTTCTGATAAAACTGAAGATTTTCATCTAACATATGTATGTTAAAATTGAGGATAACATAACTTAATTTTATAAAATTGAAGATTTTTGGAAAGCAAAAACTGAGATACAAGGATAGGCATACAAATACAACTAGAGTACTATTGAAAAAGGAAGAAGAAACATTTTTGTAAAGAACTGAAGGTTTTCATCTAACATATGTATGATAAAATTGAGGATTACATAAAGTAGTTGATAAAATTGAAGATTTATTTGGATAAATACTCAGATACTATGATCTGCATACAATACAGTTAGAATATAATTGAAAAGGGAAGTGGAGATATTTTCTGAGAGAACTGAAGATTTTCATCTAAAATATGCATGATAAAATTGAGTATTACATAGAATAACTGATAAAATTTTAGATTTTTTGAGAAAAAAGTCAGATACAATGATAGGCATCCAAATATAATTAGAATGTAATTGCAAAGGGAAGTGGAGATATTTTCTGGTAGAAATGAAGATTTTAATCTAAAATATGTATCATAAAATTAGGAATTATATATGAAAACTGGTAAAATTGAAGAGTGTTTTAGAAAAAATCAGAAACAATGATAGGCATACAAATATAATTTGAATGTAATTGAAAAGGGAAATGGAAAACATTTTTGTAAAGTAATGAAGATTTTCATCTAAAATATTTATGATAAAATTGAGGATAACAGGAGATAATGTATAAAATTGAAGATTTTTTGAAAAAAACTGAAATATGATAACCATATAAATAAAATTAGAATTCAATTGAAAAAGAAAGTGGAGACATTTTATGATAAAACTGAAGATTTTCATCAAAAATATGCATTATAAAATTTAGGGTTACATAGGATATCTCAGAAAATTTAATATATTTTTGGAAATATCTCACATATAATTACAGGCATACAAATAGAATTATCAGATAAGTGAAAAGGAAGTGGAGACATTTTCTGAAAAGAGTAGAGATTTCATATAACATATTTCTGATAAAGTAAGTGAAATTCATATGAAAAATTTAAAAATTGATTTTTTGGTAATTTTTACAGATACAATGGTAAGAATAAAAATACAATTAGAATGTAATTGAAAAAGAAAGTGGAGCCATTTTCCTATAAAACTTAAGATTTCCCTCTAACATATGTGTGATAAAATTGAAGAAAACTTAGGATAATTTATAAAATTGAATATTCTTTTACAAAAAAACCTCAGATACAATGATAAGCTTACAAATACTATTAGAATTCATTTGAAACTAAAGATGAGACATTTCAATGAAATTGAAGACTTTCATTTAACATATGTGTGATAAAATTGAGGATTACATTGGATAACTGATTAAATGGAAGATATTCACAAGAAAAATCTCAGATACAATGATAGGCATACAAATATAATTAGAATATAATTGAAAAAAGGGGTGGAGACGTTTTTGTATAAAACTGAAGATTTTCATCTAACATATGTATGATAAAATTGAGGGTAACATAAGATAATTTTTAAATCTGAAGATATTTTTTAAAAAGAAAGTCAGATACAATGATAGGCATACAAATACAATTATAATACAATTGAAAAAGGAACTGGAACATTTTATGATAGATCTGAAGATTTTCAACTAACATATATAAGTTAAAATTGAGGATTACATAGGATAACTGATATAATTAAAGATTTTCTTTGAAAAATCTCAGATACGGTGTGGACTCTGAAGAATTCCTTGCCTTCTGATTGCCAGATATAATGGTATGCATAAAATCAAAGTTAGAATGTAATTAAAAAAGAAAATGCAGACATTTTCCTATAAAACTGGTGATTTTCCTCTAACATATTTATGATAAACTTGAAGATAACACATGGTAATTTATAAAATTGAAGACATTTTGGAAAACAAAAACTCAGATACAAGGATATGCATAAAAATACAACTAGAGTATTATTGAAAAAGGAAGAGGATACTTTTTTGTAAAGAACTGAAGATTTTCATCTAACATATGTATGATAATATGAAAGATTACATATGATAATTGATAAAATTGAAGATTTATGTTAAAAATACTCAGATACAAAGATCTATATGCAAATACAATTAGAATATAATTGAAAATGGAAGTGGAGATATTTTCTGATAGAACTGAAGATTTTCACCTAAAATAAGCATGATAAAATTGAGGATAATGTAGAATAACTGATAAAATTTTAGATTTTTTTTGAAAAAAATCTCAGATACAATGTTAGGCATACAAATGTAAGAAGAATATAATTGAAAATGGAGGTGGAGATATTTTCTGATAGAACTGAAGCTCTTAATCTAACATAAGTATCAGAAAATTGAGGATTACATATGTTAACTGGCAAAATTAAAGATTTCTTTTGGAAAAAAGTCAAATACAATGTAAGCATGCAAAGAGAATTATCACAAGTGTGAATATGAAGTGGAGACATTTTCTGACAAAACTGAAGGTTTTTTATATTAATGATTAAGGAATTCATATGAAAAAATTAAAAATTGAAAATTTTCTGGTAATTTTCACAGATACAATGGTAGGCATACAAATACAATAAGAATGTAATCGAAAAATGAAGTGGATACATTTTATTTAAAATTGAAGATTTTTCTCTAAAATATCTATGATAAAATTGAGGATAACTTAAAATAATTTATAAAATAGAAGATTTTTTTCAAAAAAAATCAGATACAATGATCGGCATACAAATACATGTAGAATGTAATTGAAGGATGAAATGGAGATATTTTCAAATAAAACTGAAGATTTTCATATTACATACGTATGATAAAATGAAGATATCATAAGGTAATTTATAAAAGTAAAGATAATTTGGAAAAACACTCAGATACAATGATAGGCATAGAAATATAATTAGAATACAACTGAAAACAAAATGGATATATTTTCTGATAAAACTGAAGATTTTCATCTAACATATTTATGATAAAATAAAGAATTACTAGGGTAATTGATAAAATTGAAGATTTTATTTGGACAAAACTCAGATACACTGATAGGCATAAAAATGCAATTAGAATGTAACTAAAAGAGAATATAAGTAAAATGAAAGCTTAATTTTTATATACAACAAGATTTTCATCTAATATATGTATGATAAAAATGAAGATAACAAAATAATTTATAAAATTGAACATTTTTTTAAAAAAACTGAGATACATTGATAGACATATATATACAATTAGAATATAATTGAAAAAGGAAATGGAGACATTTTCATAAAGTAATGAAGATTTTCGACTAACAATTATATGATAAAATTGAGGATAACCTAAGATAATGTATGAAACTGAATTTTTTTAAAAAAGCTCAATTACAATGATAGCCATACAGATATAGTTAGAATTAAATTGAATAAGGAATTGGAGACATTTTATGATAGAACTGAATATTTTCATCTAAAATCACCATGATAAAATTGAGGATTGCATAGGATATCTGATCAAATTGAAGATTTTTTTTAGAAAAATCTCACATACAATGATAGGCATACAATAGAATTATCAGATAAGTGAAAAGGAAGTGGAGACATTTTCTGATAAAACTAAAGATTTAGTATAACATATTTCTGAGAAAGTAAGGAAATTCATAGAAAAAATAGAAGTATTGAAGATTTTTGTGGTAATTTTCACAGATACAATGGTAGGCATAAAAATAAATAATAATATCTGAAAAAGGAAGTGGAATACTTTCTTATAAATCTGAGGAATTTTGCATAACATATGTATGATACAATTATAGAAATTAATAGGAAAACAGTAAAATTTGAGGATATTTGGGGGTAATTTTTACAGATATAAAAATAGGCTTACAAACAATTAGAATGTAATTGGAAAAAGGAATAGAGTCATTTTCTGACAAAACTGAAGATATTCATCTAACATGTATATTAAAATTGAGGATAACATGATAATTTATAAAACTAGAGCTATTTGGAAAAGAAAAACTCAGATATATGGATAAGCGTACAAATACAATTAGAGTATTATTGAAAAAGGAAGAAGCTATATTTTGTAAAGAACTGAAATTTTTCAACTAACATTTATGATAAAATTGATGATTAAATAAGATAATTGATAAAATTGAAGATTTATTTGGAAAAACATTCAGATACAATGATCTGCATACAAATACAATTAGAATATAATTGAAAAGAGAAGTGGAGATATTTTCCGATAGAACTGAAGATTTTCATCTAAAATATGCCTAATTAAATTGAGGATAACATAGGATAACTGATAAAATTTCAGATCTTTTGAAAAAAAAACCCACCCAGATACAATGATAGACATCAAAATATAATAATATAATTGAAAAGGGAAGTGGAGATATTATCATGTAGAGCTGAGATTTTAATATAACATATGTATTATAAAATTGATGATTACATAAGATAAATGACAAAATTAAAGAATTTTTGGAAAAAAACTCAGATACAATGATGGGCTTACAAATAGAATTATCATATATTTGAAAATGAAGTGGAGACATTTTCAGACAAAACTAATGATTTCATATAACATATTTCTGATAAGGTATGGGAAATTCATGGGAAAAATTTATAAGTTGAAGATTTTTGTGGTAATTTTCACAGATACAATAGTAAGCATACAAATAGAATTAGATTGCAATTGAAAAAGGAAGTAGATCTATTTTCTTACATAACTGAAGGTTTTCCCCTAACATATGTGTGATAATATTGAGGAAAACTTAGGATAATTAATAAAATTGAGGATTCTTTTGCAAAAATCTCAGAAACAATGATAAGCTTCCAAATACTATTAGAATTCAATTGAAAAAGGAAGACCAAACATTTCTCATAAAACTGAAGATTTTCATTTAATGTATATATGATAAAATTGAGGATTACATAGGATAACTGATTAAATTGAAGATATTCTCTAGAAAATTCTCAGATACAATGATAGACATACAAATACAATTAGAATATAACTGAAAAAGGACGAGGAGACATTTTTGCATAAAACTGAAGATTTTCATCTAACATATGCATGGTAAAATTGATGATAACATAAGATAATTTTTACATGTGAAGATATTTTTGAAAAAGAAAACTTAGATACAATGATAGGCATAAAACACAATTAGACAATTGAATTCTAATTATATTTGTATCGCTATTGTTTTTGAGTTTTTTCAAAAAACTTCAATTTTATATATTATCTTATGTTATCCTCAATTTTATCATACATATGTTAGATGAAAATCTTCATTGCTTTATGAAAATATCTCGATTTGCTTGAGTTGATTTTATAACTAGCCACTTTGCTGAAATTGTTTATCAGCTGTAGGAGTTCTCTCGTGGAGTTTTTTGGTCACTTAAGTATACTATCATATCATCTGTGAATAGTGATAGTTTGACTTCTTCATTTCCAATTTGTATCCCTTTGACTTGCTTATGTTGTCGAATTGCTCTAGCTAGTACCTCAAGTACTATATTGAAGAGATATGGTGAGAGGGGGCAGCCTTGTCTAGTCCCTGATTTTAGTGGGATTGCTTCAAGTTTCTCTCCGTCTACCTTGATGTTAGCTATCAGTCTGCTCTAATTGCTTTTACTATGTTTATGGATGGGCCTTGAATTCCTGTTCTTTCCAAGACTTTTAGCATGAAAGGGTGATGAATTTTGTCAAATGCTTTTTCATCATCCAATGATATCACTATGTGTTTTTTTTTATTTGAGTTTGTTTTTTGTAGTGGATTACATTGATGGATTTCCATATATTGAACCATCCCAGTATCCCTGGGATGAAGCCAACTTGATCATGGTGAATGATCGTTTTGATGTGTTCTTGGATTTGGTTGACAAGAATTTTATTGAGTATTTTTGCATCAATGTTCATAAGGGAGATTGGTCTGAAGTTCTCTTTCTTAGTTGGGTTTTGTGTGGTTTTGGTGTCAGGGTAATTATGGCTTTGTAGAATGAGTTGGGTAGTGTTCCTTCTGTTTCTATTTTGTGGAATAGTTTGAAGAGTATTCGTATGAGGTCTTCTTTGAAGGTCTAATAGAATTCTGCAATAAAACCATCTGGTCCTGTGCTTTATTTGGTTGGATGGCTTTCTATGACCTCTTGTATTTCCTTGGGGGTTATGGGACTGTTTACATGATCTATTTGATTATGATTTAATTTTGGTATTTGGTATCTGTCTAGGAAATTGTCCATTTTCTCCAGATTCTCCAGTTGTGTTGAGTATAGACTTTTGTAGTAGGATCTGATGATTTTTTGAATCTCCTCAGTTTCTGTTGTTATATCTCCCTTTTTGTTTCTAATTTTGTTGACTTGAATACTGTCTCTGTGCCCTTTCATAAGTCTGGCTAGGGGTTTATCTATCTTGGTGATTTTTTCAAAGAACCAGCTCCTGGTATTGTTGATTCTTTGTATGGTTCTCTTTGTTTCAACTTGATTGATTTCAGCCCTGAGTTTGATGATTTTCTGTCTTCTACTCCTCCTGGGTGAAAGAGCTTCTTTTTGTTCCAGAGCTTTCAGGTGTGCCATTGAGTTGTTAGTATATGCTCTCTCCTGTTTCTTTTTGAAGGCACTCAGGGCTATGAGTTTTCCTCTTAGCACTGCTTTCATTGAGTCCCATAGATTTGGATATGTTGTGCCTTCATTTTCATTAAATTCTAAAAAGTCTTTGATTTCTTTCTTTATTTCTTCCTTGATCAAGTTATCATTGAGTAGAATATTGTTCAGTCTCCATGTATATGAGGATTTTCTGTTGTTTTTGTTGCTATTGAAGAATACTCTTACTTCATGTTGATCAGATAGGAAGCATGGGATTAGTTCAATCTTTTTATATTTGTAGAGGTCTGTCTTGTGGCCAATTATGTGGTCGATTTTGGAGAAGGTACCACGATTTGCTGAGAAAAAGGTATAGTCTTTTGCTTCAGGATGAATGGTTCTATATATATATCTCTTAGATCCAATTGGTCCAAAGTTTCAATGAGTTTCCCTGTGTCCTCTTTAGTTTCTGTTTCCTTATTGGTCCATTGAGGATAGTGGAGTGTTGAGGTCCCCCACAATTATTGTGTTAGGTACAATGTGTGCTTTGAGATTTAGTAAAGTTTCTTTTACGAATGAGGGTGCCCTTGCCTTTGGAGCATAGATGTTTAGACTTGTGAGATCTTCTTGGTGGATTTTTCCTTTGACCAGCAAGAAGTGACCTTCTGTGTCTCTTTTGATGACTTTAGGTTGAAAGTCAATTTTATCTGATATTAGTATGGCTATTCCAGCTTGCTTTCTGCGACCATTTGCTTGCAAGATTGTCTTCCAGCCTTTTACTCTAATGTAGTGTTTGTCTTTGACCCTAAGGTGTGTTTCCTGTATGCAACAAAATGTAGGGTCCTGTTTCCATATCCAGTCTGCTAGTCTATGCCTTTTTATTGGGGAATTGAATCCATTGATGTTAAGAGATATTAAGGAATAGTGAGTATTTCTTCCTGTCATTTTTGATGTTATTTTAGTTTGTAAGTGGTTATCTTCTTTTGAGTTTGATGGGAGAAGCTTACTATCTTGCTTTTTCTAGGGTGCAGTCTCCCTCCTTGTATTGTAATTTTCCTCCTATTATCCTTTGTAGAGCTGGCTTAGTGGAAAGATATCGTGTAAATTTGGTCTTCTCGTGGAATATTTTGATTTCTCCATCTATGTTTATTGAGAGTTTTGCTGGGTGTAGTATTCTTGGCTGACAATTGTTTTCTCTTAGAGTCTGCATGTGATCTGCTCAGGATCTTCTAGCTTTCATGGTCTCTGGAGAGAAGTCTGGTGTTATTCTGATAGGTCTTCCTTTATATGTTACTTGGCCTTTTTGTCTTACTTCCTTTAAAATTCTTTCTTTGTTTTGTACATTTAGGGTTTTGATTATTATGTGACAGGAGGTATTTCTGTTCTGGTCCAGATGTTTGGAGTTCTGTAAGCTTCTTGTATATTCATGGGCATCTCTCTCTCTTTAAGTGAGGGACGTTTTCTTCCATAATTTTATTGAAGATATTTGCTGGCCCTTTAAATTGTAGATCTTCACTCTCATCTATCCCTATAATCCTTTGGTTTGGTCTTCTCATTGTGTCCTGGATTTCCTGGATGATTTTGCTTACAAGCCTTTTGCATTTTGTATTTTCTTTGACTGTGGAGTCAATGGTTACTCTTGTATCTTCAGCATCTGAGATTCTTACCTCTATCTCTTGTATTCTGTTGTTGATATTCGTATCTACGACCCCTGATTTCTTCCCAAGGCTTTCTATCTCCAAAGTTGTCTCTCTTTGTGATTTTTTAGTTGTTTCTACCTCCGTGTTCAGATCTTGGATGGTTTTGCTCAGTTCTTTCACTTCAGATTTATCAGAAAATATCTCCACTACCTTTTTATGTCTATTAATATTTATTCATATACCTAACATTGCATCTTTGAAAATTACCACAAAAACCTTCAAATTTTAACATTTTCTCTTAAATTTCCATAATTTTATCAGAAATATTATAGAGCAATCTTCAGTTTTATCAGATAATGTCTCCACTTTTTTTGCTTATGATACTAATGTATTTGTATGCATTTCATTGAATCTGAGATTTTATCAAAAAATCTTCATTGTTATCAATTTTCCTATGTTCTCATCCATTTTTTCATTCATAAGTTAGATGTAAATCTTTAGAATTAACAGAATATGTCTTCTTTTTTCTTTTTCAATAGTATTTGAATTGTATTTGCATGCCTATCATTGTCTCCGAGTTTTTTCTGTATAAATATTCAATTTTATAAATTATCCTATACAATCTTCAGTTTTTTCATATATATCTTAGATGAAAATATTCAATTTTATCAGAAAAATTCTCCTCTTTGTTTTTCAATTGTGTTCTAAATGAATTTGTATTCTTATTGCATCTGAGTTTTTTTACAAAATAATACTTCAATTTATAAATTATCTCATGATATCCTCAGTTTTAATATACATATGTTAGAAGATTTTCTTCAGTTTTATAGGAAAATGGCTCCACTTCCTTTTTCAATTACATTCTAATTGTGTTTGTATGCTTTCCATTGTATCTGTCTAAATTACCTCAAGAATTTTTAATTTTTAAATTTTTTCTATGAGTTTCCCTTACTTTATCTGAAATATGTTATACGAGACATTCACTTTTATCAGAAAAATGTTTCTATTTCTTTTTTTCAATTACATTGTAATTGTTTTTGTAAGCCTATCATTTTATCTGTGAAAGTTAACACAAAAAACATCAATTTTTTCAGTTTTCCTATGAATTTCCATAATTTTATCAGATATATGTTAGGCAAATTTCTCCAGATTTATTATAAAATATCTCCACTTCCTTTTACAACTATATTATTATTTATTTGTATTCCTACCATTCTATCTGTGAAAATTTTCACAACAATCTTCAAACTTTAACATTTTCACATGAATTTCCATAATTTTATTAGAAATGTTAAACAAAAATTTTCAGTTACATCAGAAAATATCTCCACTTTCTTTTTCACTTATATTCTAAGAGTATTAGTGTGCATTTAATTATATCTGAGATTTTATCAAAAATCCTTCAATTTTTCAATTTTCCTATGTTATTGTCAACTTTATCATACATATGTTAGGTGAAAATCTTAAGCTGTATACAAAAATATCTCCATATACTTTTTCAATTATATATGATTATATTTGTATGCCTATCCTTGCATTTGAGAATTTTCTATGAAAATCTTAAATTTAATCAGTTATCCTATGTAATCCTCAATTTTGTCATACATACGTTAAATGAAAATCTTCAGTTATATCAGAAAATGTCTCATCTTCCTTTTACTATTGTATTCTAATAGTCTGTAATCTTATCATTCCATCTGAGTTGTGTGCAAATAAATCTTGAATTTTTACCAATTACACTGGTAATCCTTTATTTTAGCATACATATGTTAGATGAAAATCTTCAGTTTTACATGAATATATCTCTACATCCTCCTTCAATTATATTCTAAATGTAATTGCATGCCTATCATTCTAGCTGAGTTTTTAAAAAAGAATCTTACATTTTATAAATTATCTTAAGTTATTCTCAATTTTAACATAGATATTTTAGAGGAAAATCTTCAATTTTAAATAAAAATGTCTCCTCTTCATTTTTCTATTACATTCTAATTTTAGTTGTATGCCTACCATTTTATCTGTGAACCTTACCACAAAAAATATCAATTTTTAAATTCTTCCTATGAATTTTCCTTACTTTATCAATAATAAGTTATAAAGAGTCTTCCATTTTGTCAGAAAATGTTTCCACTTCATTTTCAAATATGTGATCATTCTATTTGTATGCCTATCATTGTATCTTAGATGTTTTCCAAAATATCTTCAATTTTATCAGTTATCATATGTAATCCCGAATTTTAGATACATATGTTAAATAAAAATCTTCAGTTTACCAGAAAATATCTCCACTTCCCTTTTCAATTATGTGATAATTCTATTTGAAAACTATCATTATATCTGATAGTTTTTCAAGAAAATCTAAAATTTTATCAATTGTACTATATAATCCTCAATTTTATCATGAATATTTTAGATGAAAATCTTCAGTTCTATCAGAAAATATCTCCACTTCCCTTTTCAATTGTCTTCTAATTGTATTTGTATGCAGATCATTGTATCTGAGTGTTTTTACAAATAAATCTTCAATTTTATCAATTATCTCATGTAATCCTCAATTTAGTCATACATATGTTAGATGAAGATCTTCAGTTCTTTACATAAATGTGTCCTCTACATTTTCCAATAATAATCTAGTTGTATTTATTTGCTTATCTTGTATCTGAGTTTTTTTTCAAAATATCTTCAATTTTAAAAATTATCTTATGTTAACCTGAATTTAAACATACATATGTTGGATGAAAATCTTGTTTTATCAGAAAATGTCTTCACTTTTTTTTCACTTATTTGTAGTTTCATTTGTATGCTTTTCATTTTATCTGAGATTTTATCACAAAAATCTACAATTTTATCAATTTTCCTATGTTATCATCCATTTTATGATCCATAAGTTAGATATAAAGCTTCAGAATTAATAGAATATGTCTCCACGTTCTCTTTCAATTGTATTCTAATTGTATTTGTATGCCTATCATGGTATCCAAGTTTTTTCTGAAGAAATGTTCAATTTTATCAATTATCCAATGTAATTCTCAATTTTATTTTATATATGTTAGATAAAAATCATGACTTTTATCAGAAAATGCCTCCTCTTCCTTTTTCAATTGCATTCAAATTCTATTCTTATGCCTCTGAGTATATCCAAATTTTCTCTGAATTAATCTAGTTTTATCAATTATCCTTTTTCAATTATATGATAATTGTATTTGTATGCCTATCATTGCATCTGAGATTTTTCTAAGAAATCTTCAAATTTATCATTTTTATTATGTAATCCTCAATTTTACCTTACATATGTTTAATGAAAATCTTCAGTTCTATCACAAAATGTGTCCTTTTAATTTTTCATATTTTTTCTAAATGTATTTCTTTGCCTATCATTGTATCAGAGTTTTGTTTTTCAAAGAAATCTTCAGTTTTAAAAATTATCTCATGTTATCCTCAATTTTATCATAGATATGTTAGATGAAAATCTTCAGTTTTACACAAAAATATCTCCACATCCTTTCTCAATTCTATTCTAACTGAATTTGTATACCTATCATTGTATGTGAGATTTTTCTAAGAAAATCTTCAATTTGATCAGTTATCCTATGAAATCCTCAGTTTTATCATACATATATAAGATGAAAATCTTTAATTCTTTATGAAAATGTCTTCTCTTCCTTTTTCAATAATACTCTAGTTGTATTTGTCTGCCTATCCTTGTATCTGAGATTTTGTTTTCCAAAATATCTTCAAGTTTATAAATTATGTTATCCTCAATTTTAAAATGTATTTGTTAGGTGAAAGTCTTCAGTTTTATCAGAAAATATTTCTATTCCTTTTATCAATTTCATTCTAATTGTGTTTCTAAGCCTATCATTGTTTCTGTGAAAATTACAACAAAAATCTTCGAATTTTACAGTTTTCCTATGAATTAACATAATTTTAACAGATATTTCTTATGTAAAATTCTTAAGATTTATTAGAAAATATCTCCACATCCTATTTAACTATACTATTATTTATTTGTATACCTAACATTTTATCTGGGAAAATTACCACAAAAATCTTCAAATTTTAACATTTTCTCATAAATTATCACAATTTTATGACAAATACCATACAAAAAGCTTTAGTTTTATCAGAAAACATCTGCACTTTCTTTTTCTCTTATAATCTTATTGTATTTGTATGCCTTTCATTGAATCTGAGATTTTTATCAAAAAAATCTTCAATTTTACCAGTTTTCCTGTGTTATAATCCATTTTTCATACATAAATTGGATGTAAATCTTGAGAATTAACAGAATATATCTCCTGTTCCTTTTTCCATTTTATTCTAATTATATTTGTATGCCTATCATTGTCTCCAAGTGTTTTTCTGAATAAATCTTCAATTTGATCTATAATCCTATTTAATGCTCAATTTTATTATACCTATATTAGATGAAAATCTTCAGTTTTATCAGAAAATGTCTCCACTTCCTTTTTCAATTGTATTCTAACTGTATTTGTATGCTTATCATTGCATCTGAGATTTTTTCAAAAAGACTTCAATTTTATAAATTATCTTATGTTATCCTCAATTTTAACACACATATGTTAGAGGATTTCCTTCAGTATTATAAGAAAATGGCTCCACTTCCTTTTTCAATTACATTCTAGTTGTATTTGTATGCTTACCCTTGTATCTTTGAAAATTACCTCAAACATCTTCAATTTTTAAATTTTTCCAATGAATTTCCCTTACTTTACCTGAAGTATGTTATACAAAATCTTCAGTTTTATAAGAAAATATCTCTATTCCTTTTTTAAATTATGTTCTAATTGTGGTTGTAAGGCTATCATTTTTGTCAGTGAAAATAACCACACAAAAACTGCAAATTTTACACTTTTCCTATGAACTTCCGTAATTTTATCAGATATATGATATGGAAAATTCTTCAGATTTATTAGAAAATAATTCCACTTCCTTTTATAACTATATTATTATTTATTTGTATGCCTCCCATTCTGTCAATATTTCCACAAAAAATTTCAATATTTAAATTTTCACATGAATTTCCATAATTTTGTTTTATCATAAAATATCTCTACTTTTTCACTTATATTCTCATTGTATTAGTATGCCTTTAAGTATATCTGAGATTTAATTAAAAAAACCTTCAATATTATCAAGTTTTCTGTTATCATCCATTTTTATCATCCATATGTTAAGTGAAAATCTCGTTTTATACAAAATTGTCTCCAGCTACTTTTTCAATTATATTCTAATTGTGTTTTTATGCCTATCCTTGTATGTGAGAATTTTCTAAGAAAATGTTCTATTTAATCATTTATCCTATGTAATCCTCAATTTTATCATACACATGATAAATGAAAATCTTCAGTTTTATCAGAAAATGTCTCATCTTTCTTTTTCAATTGTATTCTAATAGTCTTTGTAATCTTATCATTGCATCAAGTTTTTCTCAATTTTATCAAACATATATTAGAGGAAAATCTTCAGTTTTATAGGAAAATATCTCCACATCCTTTTACAATTACATTCTAATTGTATTTGTGTGCCTACCAATGTATCTGTGAATATTACCACAAAAATCTTCAATTTTTTAAATTTTTCCTATGAATTTCCCTTTCTTTACCATAAATATGTTATACAAAATCTTTTTTATCAGAAAATATTTTCACTTCCTTTCAATTATGTGATAATTCTATTTGTATCCCTATCATTGTATGTGAGATTTTTCCAAAAAAATCTTCAATTTTGTCAGATATCTTATGTAATCCACTTTCTTTCTCAAATAAATTCTAATTTTATTTCCATGGTTATCATTGTATTTCAGATTTTTTTTCAAAAAATCTTCAAGTTTATTCTTTATCTCCTGTTATCCTCAATTTTTCATACATATGTTGGATGGAAAGCTTCAGTTCATTGCGAAAATGTCTCCACTTCCTTTTTTCATTTACATTCTAATTGTATGTATAAGTCTATGATGGTATGTGAGTTTTTAAAATAGATATTTAATTTTATATATTACGTTATGTTATCCTTAATTTTATCATACATATATTGGATGAAAATCTTCAGATTTTTATGATGTCTTCACAGATGTTTTCATGATTTTCTATTTTTATTTGTATGCCTATCATTGTATTTGTGTTTTTTTTAAAAAAGCTCAATTTTGTATATTATCTTAAGTTATCCTCAATTTTATCATATACATGTTAGAGAAAAATCTTCAATTTTAATCGAAAATATCTCCACTTCTTTTTCCGATTATGTTCTTATTGTATTTGTATCCCTTCCATTGTATCTGTGAAAATTACCATACAAAACTTCAATTTTTAAATTTTTCCTATGAATTTCCCTTACTTTATCAGAAATATGTTATACAAAATCTTCAGGTTTGTCAGAAAATGTCTCCACTTCATTTTTAATTATGAGATTTTTCTCTTTGTATTTCTATCAATGATCTGAACTTTTTCCAAAAAATCTTCAATATTATCAGTTGTCATATGTAATCCTCAATTTTATCATACTTATATTAGATTAAAATCTTCAGTTCACTAGAAAATATTGCCACTTCCTTTTTCAATTATATTCTAATTATAATTGAATTCCTATCATAGTGTCTGAGATTTTTTTCAAAAAATTTTCAATTTTAGCAGTTATCCTATATAATCCTCAATTTTTTGTGCATATTTTAGATGAAAATCTTCAGTTCTATCAGAAAATATCTCCACTTCCCTTTTCATTTATATTCAAATTTTATTTGTATGCTGACCATTGTATCTGAGTTTTTTTCCAAATAAATCTTTAATTTTATCAATTATCTTTTGTAATCCTCAATATTATCATACATAGGTTAGATAAAAATTTTCAGTCCTTTGCGCAAATGTCTCCCCTTAACTTTTTCAATAATATTCTAGTTGTATTTGTATCCCTATCCTTGTAAATGAGTTTTTGTTTTCCAAAATATCTTCAATTTTATAAATTATCTTATGTTTTTCTCAATTTTAACATACATGTTAGATGAAAATCTTTAGTTTTATCAGAAAATGTCTCTATTTCTTTTTTCAATTACATTCTAATTATATTTGTAAGCCTGTCATTGTATCTGTGAAAATTACCACAAATATCTTCAAAATTTACAGTTTTCCCATGAATTTCCTTTATTTTATCAGATATATGTTATATAATTTCTTAGATTTATCAGAAAATATCTCCACTTCCTATTTTCATTACATTATTATTTATTTGTATCCCTACCATTGTATCTGTTTAAATTACTACAAAAAATTTCAAATTTTAACATTTTCACATGAATTGCCCTAATTTTATCAGAAATATTATACAATAATCTTCATTTTTATCAGAAAATGTCTCCACATTCTTTGTCACTTATTTATGCTTGTATTCCTATGCCTTTCATTATATCTGAGATTTTATCAAAAATAATCTATTTTTATCAATTTTCCTATGTTATCATCTATTTTATCATCCAGAAGTTAGATATAAATCTTCAAAATTAACAGAATATGTCTCCACGTCGTTTTTCAATTGTATTCTAATTGTATTTGTATGCCTATCACTGTAACTGAGTTTTTTCTGAATAAATCTTCAATTTTGTCAATTATCCTATGTAATTCTCAATTTATCATACATATGTTAGATAAAAATCTTCAGTTTTTTCAGAAAATGTCTCCCTTTTCCTGTTTCAATTGTACTCTAATCTTATTTCTATGCTGATCACTGCATTCGAGTTTTTTTCAAATAATTATTCAATTTTATAAATTACCTTAAGTTATCCTCAAGTTTATCATACATATGTTAAAGGAAATTTTTCATATTCATAGGAAAATGTCTCCACTTCCATTTTCAATTACATTCTAATTTTATTTGTATGCATACCATTGTATACCACAAAAATCTTCAATTTTAAAGTTTTCCTATGAATTTCCCTTACTTTATCAGAAATATGTTATATGAAATTATTAGATTATCATGAAATGTCTCCACTTCCTTTTCAATTGTCTGATAATTCTTTTTGTTTGCCTATCATTGTATGTGAGATTTTTTCCGATATTCTTCAATTTTATCAGATCTATATAATCCTCAATTTTATCATGCAGATTTTAGATGAAAATCTTCAGTTCTATCATAAAATGTTTCATCTTCCATTTTCAATTGAATTCTAATTATATTTGTATGGCTATCGTTGTATTTGAGTATTGTTCAAAAAATCTTCAGTTTTATATATTATCTTATGTTATCCTCAATTTTATCATACCTATGTTAGATGAAAATCTTCATGAGTTTATGAAAATATCTCCATTTCCTTTTTCAATTACAGTCTAATTGTATTTATATGCTTATAAATGTATCTGATTTTTCAAAAATATATTCAATTTTATAAATTACGTTATGTTATCCTCATTTTATCATACATATATTAGATGAAAACCTTCAGTTTTACATGAAAATATCTCTGGTTTTTTTGGTTATATTCTTATTATATTTTTATGTCTATCATTGTATTTGAGGTTTGTCCAAATAAATCTTAAATTTTATCAATTACCCTAGTAATCCTTTACTTTATCATATATATGTTAGATGCAAACTTCAATTTTATCAGAAAACGTCTCCCCTTTGTTTTTCAGTTGTATTCTAATTGTGTTTCTATGCCTATCATTGAATCTGAGTGTTTTTCCAAAAATATTATTAATTTTATAAATTATCTTATGGTATCCTCATTTGATCATACGTATGTTATATGAAAACCTTCAGCTTTATTTGAAAAGGTCTCCTCCTCTTCCTTCAATTATATTTTAAAATATTTGTATGCTTATCAGTGTATCTTAGATTTGCAAAAAAATTCTTCTGTTATGATATGTAATCCTCAATTTTATTATCCATATGTTAGATTAAAATCTTCTACCAGAAAATATCTCCACCTCCATTTTCAATTTTATTCCAATTATATTTGGATGCCTATTATTGTATCTGAATTTTTTCAAAATAATCTAAAATTTTATCAGTTATCCTATGTAATCCTCAATTTTATCATTTATATTTTATATGAAAAGTTTCAGGTCTATCAGAAAATATCTCGACTTCCCTTTTCAATTATATTCTATTTGTATTTGTATGCAGATCACTGTATCTGAGTAGTTTTCCAAACAAATCTTCAATTTTATCAATTATTTTATGTAATCTTCAATTTTATCATACAATGTTAGATGAAAATCTTCAGTTCTTTACATAAATGTGCCCTCTTCCTTTTTTAATAATACTCTAGTTGTATTTGTATGCCTATCCTTGTATCTGAGTGTTTGTTTTCCAAAATATCTTAAATTTTCTAAATTATCTTATGTAATCCTCAATTTTAACATGCATATGCTCGTTGAAATCCTTCAGGAAATGGAGACATTTTCATAATGTAGTGAAGATTTTCATGAAACATATGTATGATAAAATTGAGGATAACATAAGATAATGTATAAAATTGAAGATTTGTTTGAAAAAAAACCTCAAATACAATGATAGCCATACAAATATGATTAAAATTCATTTGAAAAAGAAAGTGGGGACTTTTTATGATAGAACTGAAGATTTTCATCTAAAATATGCTGGATAAATTGAGGATTATATAGGATATCTGATAATATTGAAATTTTAATTTGGAAAAATCTCACATACACTGTTAGGCTTACAAATAGAATTATCAGATAATTTAAAAGGAAGTGGAGACATTTTCTGATTACACTAACAATTACATATAACATATTTCTGATAGAGTAAGTGAAATTCATAAGAAAAATTAAGACTATGAAGATTTTTGTGGTAATTTTCATACATACAATGGAATGCATACAACTACAATTAGAATTTATTTGTAAAAGGATGTGGAGACATTTTCCTATAAAACATGATTTTCCTCTAAACTTTGCATGATAAAATTGAGGATAACTTAATTTATGAATATAGATGCAAAAATACTAAATAAAATTCTTGCTAACCGAATCCGAGAGCACTTCAAAACGATCATCCACCATGATCAAGTAGGCTTCATCCCAGGGATGCAGGGATGGTTCAATATACAGAAATCCATCAATGTAATCCACTATATAAACAAACTGAAAGAAAAAAACCACATGGTCATCTCATTTGATGCTGAAAAAGCATTCGAAAAAATTCAGCATCCTTTCATGCTAAAAGTCTTGGAAAGAGCAGGAATTCAAGGCCCATACCTAAACATAGTAAAACCAATATACAGCAGACCAGTAGCCAACATCAAAATAAATGGAGAGAAATTTGAAGCATTCCCACTAAAATCAGGGACTAGACATGGCTTCCCTCTCCATATCTTTTCAATATAGTACTTGAAGTTCTAGCAAGAGCAATTAGACAACATAAGGAAGTCAAAGGGATACAAATTGGAAAGGAAGAAGTGAAACTATCATTATTTGCAAACGATATGATAGTTTACCTAAGCGACCCAAAAAACTCCACCAGAGAACTTCTACAGCTGATAAACAACTTCAGCAAAGTGGCAGGTTATAAAATTAACTCAAGCAAGTCAGTGGCCTTCTTTTACTCAAAGGACAAGCAGGCTGAGAAAGAAATTAGGGAAATAACACCCTTCACAATAGCCACAAACAACATAAAGTATCTTGGCGTAACTCTAACCAAACAAGCGAAATATCTGTACAACAGGAACTTCAAGTCCTTGAAGAAAGAAATCGAAGAAGAACTCAAAAGATGGAAAAAATATTTCATGCTCCTGGATTGGCAGGATCAATATAGTAAAAATGGCCATCTTGCCAAAAGCAATCTACAGATTCAATGCAATCCCCATCAAAATCCCAACTCAATTCTTCAAATATCTAGAAAGAGCAATCCTCAAATTAATCTGGAGCAAAAAAAACCCAGGATAGCTAAAACTATTCTCAACAATAAAAGGACTTCTGGGGGAATCAATATCCCTGACCTCAAGCAGTACTACAGAGCAATTGTGTTAAAAAACTGCATGGTATTGGTATACCAACAGGCAAGCAGATCAATGGAACAGGATTGAAGACCCAGAAATTAACCCACAGACTTATGGTCACTTGATCTTTGATAAAGGAGTCACAACCATCCGATGGAATAAAGATAGCCTTTTCAACAAATGGTGCTGGTTCAACTGGAGGTAAACATGCAGAAGAATGCGAATTGACCCACTCTTATCTCTTTGCACTAAGATCAACTCCAAGTGTATCAAGGACCTCCAAATAAAACCAGACACACTGAAACTATTAGAAAAGAAACTTGGGAAGACCCTGGAGGACTTGGGCACAGGGGAAAAGTTCCTGAACAGAACACCAATAGCTTACGCACTAAGATCAAGAATCAACAAATGGGACCTCAAAAAATTACAAAGTTTCTGCAAAGCTAAGGACACTGTCAGAAGGACAAAACGGCAACCAACAAAGTGGGAAATGATCTTCACCAACCCCATATCTGACAGAGGACTAATATCCAATATATACAAAGAACTCAAGAAGTTAGACCACAAAGAACCAAATAACCCTATCAAAAAATGGGGCACAGAGCTAAACAAAGAATTTTCACCAGAAGAAATTCGGATGGCCGAGAAACACCTTAAAAGATGTTCAACATCATTAGTCATCAGGGAAATGCAAATCAAAACAACCCTGAGATTCCACCTCACACCAGTCAGAATGGCTAAGATTAAAAACTCAAGAGACAACATGTGCTGGCGAGGATGTGGAGAAAGCAGAACACTCCTCCACTGTTGGTGGGATTGCAAAATGGTAAAACAGCTCTGGAAAACAGTTTGGCGGTTCCTCAGAAAATTGGGCATGTCACTTCCAGATGACCCTGGCATACCACTCCTGGGCATATACCCAGAGGATTCCCCTGCATGCAATAAAGACACATGCTTCTCTATGTTTATAGCAGCCTTGCTTATAATAGCCAGAAATTGGAAGGAGCCCAAATATCCCTCAAAGGAGGAATGTATACAGAAAATGTGGTATATTTATACAATGGTATACTACTCATGAATTAAAAATAATGAATTCATGCAATTTTAGGTAAAAGGTTAGACCTGGAAAATATCATCCTGAGTGAATTAACCCGATCACAAAAGAATGCACATGAAATGCAATCACTGATAAGTGGATATTAATGAGCCCAGAAGCCCTAAATGCTCAAGACACAAATAGCAAGTCAAATGATTCCCAAGAAGAAGAGAGGACCCTGGGCCTGTAAAGATTGCATCCAGTTTAGTAAAGAAACCGAGGGGGGAGGGGGAATGATTGGGGAATAGTTGGGGGATAGAGGAACTATGGGAACTATGGTGGGTGGGAACTGGGAAAGGGGAAAGCCTTTGGAATGTAAACATAGAATATAGAAAATAAAAATAAAAAAATATTAAAAAAAGAAATATCTAAAAAAAATCTTCAATTTTATCAGAAAATGTCTCATCTTCTTTTTTCAATTGTATTCTAATTGTATCTGTATGCTTATCTTTGCATCTGAGATTTTTATCAAAGAAGTCTTCAATTTCATGAATTAACTTAGGTTAACCTTAATTTTATTATACATATGTCCTCAATTTTATGAGAAAATGTCTCCAGTTCTTTTTGCAATTACATTCTAGTTGTATTTGTATGCGAACCATTGTATCTGGGAAAATTGCCACAAAAATCTTCAATTTTTAAATTTTTCCTATGAATTTCACTTATTTCATATGAAACATATTATACAAAATCTTCAGTTTTATCAGAAAATGTCTCCACATCCTTTTTCAATTATGTAATAACTGTATTTGTATCCCTATCGTTGTATCTGAGATTTTTCAAAGAAAACTTTCAATTTTATTAGTTATCCTAAGTAATCCTCAATTTTATCATACATGTGTTAGATGAAAGTCTTCAGGTCTATCACAAAATATGTCTAGTTCCTTTTTCATTTGCATTCTGATTGTATTCATATGCCTATCATTGTATCTGAGTTTTCATTTTCAAAAATATATTCAGATTTAAAAATTATCTTGTTATCCTCAATTTTATCATACATGTTAGATGAAAATCTTCAATTTTATACAAAAATGTCTCCACCACCTTTTTCAATTATATTCTAAGTGTATTTGTATGCCTATCATTGTATCTGAGTTTTTCTGAATAAATCTTCAATTTTATCAATTATCCTATGTAATTCTCAATTTTATCATACATATGTTAGATAAAAATCTTCAGTTTTATACAAAAATGTCTCCACCTCCTTTTTCAATCATATTCTAATTGTATTTGCATGCCTATCATTGTATCTGAGATTTTTCTAGAGAATATCTTCAATTTAATCAGTTATCCTTTGTAAGCCTCAATTTTATCATACATATGTTAAATGAAAATCTCGTTTGATGAGAAAATGTCTTGTCTTACTTTTTCAAATGAATTCTAATAGTATTTGTAAGGTTATCATTGTACCTGAGGTTTTTTTGCAAAAAAGTCATCAATTTTACAGATTATCCTAAGTTTTCCTCAATTTTATCACACTTATGTTAGAGGAAAATCTTCAGTTTTATAGGAAAATAACTCCACTTCCTTTTTCAATAACTTTCTAATTGTATATGTATGCTTACATTTGTATCTGTGAAAATCACCACAAAAATCTTCAATTTTTTAATTTTTCCTATGAATTTCCCTTACTTTATCAGATATACGTTATACAAAATTTTTAGTTTTATCAGAAAATGTCTCCACTTCCATTTCAATTATCTGATAATTCTATTTGTATACCTATCATTGTATGTGTGATTTTTCCAAAATAATCTGCAATTTGATCAGATAGCCTATGTAATCCTCAATTTTATCATGCAGATTATAGATGAAAATCTTCAGTTCTGTCATAAAATGTCTCCAACTCTTTTTTTTCAATTGAATTCTACTTATATTTGGTTTTTTTAAGTGAGTTGCTTTTCTCATTACTAGCTTTTTGAGTTTTTTATATATTTTGCATATTCTCTTACTATTGGATGTGGAGTAGTTAAAAGTCTTTTCCCATGCTGTAGGTTGTCCCTTTGCACAAATGATGGTGTTATTTGCTCTGCAGAAGTGTTTCATTTTCATGAGGTTTCATTATCAATTTTTGAACTCTGTGCCTGTGCTAACAATTTTCTGTGTGGAAAGTCATTTCCTCTGTCAATGAGGTCAAACATATTCCCAATTTTCTCTTTTCACAAAGTCAGGGTATCTAGCCTTATGTTGATGTCCTTGATCCATCTGGAGTTGAGTTTTGTGCAGGGTGATAAGTATGGCTCTATTAGCATTCTTCTACATTCATATTTCCGATATGACCAGCATCATTTGTTGAAGACTTTTTTCCAGTATGTATTATTGGCTTCTATATAGAACACTAGGTGTTTATAGGTGTGTGGTTTTATGTCTGGGTCTCTGATTCCATTCCATTGATTGACATTTCTGCTTTTGTGCCAATACCATGCTGTTTTTATTACTATAGCTCTGTAGTACAACTTGAAGACTGGGATAGTGATACCACCTACGTTTCTTATTATTTGTGAATTTTTAAATCCTATCTTGGGTTTTACCTATCGACATGAATCCAAAATATGGTCCTTTCAAAAAAAATTTGTTAATTTTTTTCTTTTTTTAAATTTTCTGTATTCTTTGTTTACATTCTAAAGGCTTTCCCCTTTCCAGTTTCCCCCCCCCCCTCACCATATGTCCCATAAGTTCTCTTCCCCCTGCCCATTCCCCAATCACCCCCCATGCCACCAATTCTCTGGTCTGGTACTCTCCTACAAAACTGGAAATGTCTTTTCCAGACCAGGGTACTCTACTTCCTTTTTCTTGGGAATCTTTTGCTTAGCTAATTAAGCCTTGAGTATTCAGAGCTTCTATGCTCATTAATATCCACTTATCAGTGATTGCAATTCATGTGTATTCTTTTGTGATTGGGTTAACTGACTTAGGATATTTTCGAGATCCAACCATTTGCCTACAAATTGCATGAATTCATTATTTTTAATTGCTGAGTATTTTTCCATTATATAAATATACCACATTTTCTGTATCCATCCCTCCTTCGAGGAACATCTAGGCTCCTTCCATCTTCTGGCTGTTATAAATAAGGCTGCTATGAGCATAGTGGAGCATGTATCTTTATTGTATGCGGGGGAATCTGCTGGGTATATGCCCAGGAGTGGTATGACAGGGTCCTCTGGAAGTGTCATGCCCAATTTTCTGAGGAACCACCAGACTGATTTCCAGAGTGGCTGCACCATCGTGCAATCCCATCAACAGTGTAGGAGTGTTTCTTTTTCTCCACATCCTCACCAGCACCTGTTGTCCCTTGAGTTTTTAATCTTAGCCATTCTGAATGGTGTGAGGGGGAATCTCAGGGTTGTTTTGATTTGCATTTCTGAAGACTAATGATGTCGAACATCTCTAAAGGTGCTTCTCGGCCATATGAATTTCTTTTTGTGAAAATTCTTGGTTTAGTTCTGTACCCCATTTTTGATAGGGCTATTTGGTTCTTTGGGGTCTAACTTCTTGAGTTCTTTTTGTATATTGGATATTAGCCCTCTGTCAGATGTGGGGTTGGTGAAGATCTTTTCCCAATTTGTTGGTTGCCGTTTTGTCCTTCTGACGGTGTCTTTTGCTTTACAGAAACGTTGTAATTTTATGAGGTCCCATTTGTCAATTCTTGATCTTAGAGCATAAGCTATGGTGTTCTGTTCAGGAACTTTTCCCCTGTGCCCATGTCTTCCAGGGTCTTCCCCAATTTATTTTCTATTAGTTTCAGTGTGTCTGGTTATATGTAGAGGTCCTTGATCCACAAGGAGATAAGAGTGGGTCAACTCGCATTCTTCTGCATGTTGACCTCCAGTTGAACCAGCACCATTGGGTGAAAAGGCTATCTTTTTTCCACTGGATGGATGTAGCTCCTTTTTCAAAGATCAAGTGACCATATCTCTGTGGGTTCATTTCTGGGTCTTCAATTCTATTCCATTGATCTACTTGCCTGTCGCTGTACCAATACCAGGTAATTCTTAACACAATTACTCTGTAGTACTGTTTGAGGTCAGAGATATTGATTTCCCCAGAAGTCCTTTTATTGTTGAGAATAGTTTTAGCTATCCTGGGTTTTTTGTTACTCCAAATGAATTTGAGAATTGCTCGTCCAAGATCTATGAAGAATTGATTTGGGATTTTGATGGGGATTGCATTGAATCTGTAGATTGCTCTTAGCAAGATGGTCATTTTTACTATATTGATCCTGCCAATCCAAGAGCATGAAATATTTTTCCATCTCCTGAGGTCTTCTTCGAATTCTTCCTTCAAGGACTTCAAGTTCGTGTCATATAGATCTTTCACTTTTTTGGTTAGAGACTCCCCAAGATACTTTATATAGTTTGTGACTATTGTGAAGGGTGTTATTTCCCTAACTTCTTTTTCAGCATGCTTGTCCTTTGAGTACAGGAAGGCTACTGATTTGCTTGACATGATTTTACAACCAGCCACTTTGCTGAAGTTGTTTATCAGCTGTATGAGTTCTCTGGTGGAAATTTTTTGGGTCACTAACATACTATCCTATCATCTGCAAAAAGTGATAGTTGACTTCTTCCTTTCCAATTTGTATCCCTTTGACTTCCTTATGTTGTCTAATTGCTCTCACTAGAAATTCTTGTACTATATTGAAAAGATATGGAGAGAGAGGGCAGCCTTGTCTAGTCGCTGATTTTAGTGATATTGCTTCAAGTTTCTCTCTATTTATTTTGATGTTGGCTACTGGTTTGCTGTATATTGCTTTTACTATATTTAGATATGGGCCTTGAATTCCTGTTCTTTCCAGGAATTTTAGCATGAATGGATTCTGAATTTTGTCAAATGCCTTTTCAGCATCTAATGAGATGACCATGTGTTTTTTTTTTCTTTTAGTTTGTTTATGTAGTGGATTACATCCCCGCATCCCTGGCATGAAGCCTACTTGATCATTGTGAATGATCATTTTGATGTGCTCTTGGATTTGGTTGGCAAGAATTTTATTTAGTATTTTTGCATCAATATTAATAAAGGAAATTGGCCTGTAGTTCTCTTTGTAAGACCTTTGTATGCTTTTGGCATCAGAGTAATTGTGGCTTCATAGAATAAGTTGGGCAGTGTTCCTTCTGTTTCTATTTTGTGGAATTGTTTGAAGAGTATTGGTGTTAGGTCTTCTTTGAAGGTCTGATAGAATTCTGCACTAAAACCACCTGGTCCCGTACTTTTTTTGGTTGGGAGACTTTCTCCCAACCAAATAACCCTTATTTCTCTAGGGGTTATTGGACTGTTTAGCTGATCTAATTGATCCTGATTTAATTTTGGTATTTGGTATCTGGCTAGGAAATTGTCCATTTTGTCCAAATTCTCCAGTTGTGTTGAGTATAGGCTTTTGTAGTAGGATCTGATGATTTTTTGAATTTCCTCAGTTTCTGTTGTTATATCCCCTTTTCATTTCTAGTTTTGTTAATTTGTATACTGTCTGGGAAGATAGCGGAGGCTGCAGGGAGTGCGGGGTCTGCCTTTAAGGCACAGAGCCCACGCCTGACTGGGGCCCTGGACCTGCTCTTTTGCGCGGCTCCTGTTCAAGGCCTGAGTCCCCAGAGGTCTTAAACTTGGGATATCTCTGGTACCTCGTTCTGCCTGCTGGTTCCTCCTGGTTCTGCCTGCTGATTCCTCCACTTCCTTTTGCAAATCTATTATTATTTATTTGTATACAGACCATTGTATCTGTGAAAATTACCACAAAAATCTTCAATTTTTCATTTTCACATGAATTTCCATAATCAGAAATGTTATACAAAAATCTTCAGTTTTGTCAGAAAATGTTTCCACTTTTTTTCACTTATTTATACTTGTATTTGTCTGCCTTTCATAGTATTTGAAATTTTACCACAAAAATCTTTAATTTATCAATTTTCCTATGTTATCATCCATTTTATCATCCATAAGTTAGATGTAAAACTTCAGAATTAACAGAATATGTCTCCACCTCCTTTTTCAATTGTATTCTAATTGTATTTGTATGGCTATCATTGTATCTGAGTTTTTTCTGAATAAATCTTCAATTTTTTCAATTATCCTATGTAATTCTCAATTTTCTTCTACATATGTTAGATAAAAATCTTCAGTTTTATCAGAAAATGTCTCCTCTTCCTTTTTGCAATTGTATTCTAATTGTATTAGTATGCTTATCATTGCATCTGAGTTTTTTTTCAAAAATCCTTCAATTTCATGAAGTAACTTAAGTTATCCTCAATTTTATCATACATATGTTAGAGGAAATTTTTCAGTTTCATAGGAAAAATGTGTCCGCTTCTTTTTGCAATTACATTCTAATTGTATTTGTATGCACACCATTGTGTCTTTGAAAATTACCACAAAATCTTCAATTTTTAAATTTTTCCTATGAATTTCCCTTATTTTATATGACTATGTTATAGGAAATCTTCAGTTTTATCAGAAAATGTCTCCACTTCCTTTTTCAATTTTGTGGTAATTGTATTTGTAGGTCTATCATTGTATCAGAGATTTATCAAAGAAAATCTTCAATTTCATCAGTTTTCCTATGTAATTCTCAAATTTATCATACATATGGTATATGAAAATCTTCGGTTCTTTCACAAAAACTCTCTTTATTTTTCATCTGTATTCTAATTGTATTTGTATGTCTATCATTGTATCTGAGATTTCTTTTTCAAAAATACCTTCATATTTAAAAATTATCTTATGTTATCCTCAATTTTATCATACATATGTTAGATGAAAATCTTCAGTTTTATACAAAAATATCTCTACCTCCTTTTTCAATTATATTCTAATTCTGTTTGTATGTGTATCATTATATCTGAGATTTTTCTAGAGTATATCTTCAATTTGATCAGTTATCGTATGTAATTCTCAATTTTATCATACATATGTTAAATGAAAATCTTCAGTTTTATGAGAAAATATCTCATCATCCTTTTTCAATTGAATATAATATTATTTGTAAGTTTATCATTGTATCTGTGTTTATTGTAAAAAATCCTCAATTTTATAAATTATCCTATATTTTCCTCATTTTATCACATGTTATCATAGGTTAGAGCAAAATCTCCAGTTTTATAGGAAAATAGCTCCACTGAAGATTTTCATATAACATACATATGATATATTGAGGATATCACAAGGCAATTTATAAAATTAAAGATTTCTGGAAAAAATTCAGATACAATTATAAGCATAGAAATACAATTAGAATACAATTAAAAAACTAAGTTGAGACATTTTCAGATAAAACTGAAGATTTTCATCTAACATATGTATGATATGGAGGATTACTAGGGTAATTGATAAAATTGAAGATTTATTTGTAAAAAACACTGATACAATGATAGGCATAAAAATACAACTAGAATATTACTAAAAGTGATGTGGAAACATTTTCTTTTTTATTGTAAATTAATTTATTTACATTTCTTTTTAAATTTTTCTATATTCTTAGTTTACATTCCAAGGGCTTACACTGTTCGTAATTTCCCGCTCACCATATGTCCCATAAGTCCTTTCTCCCACCACCCCCTGCCTATTCCTCAATCAAACGCCTCCCCCACCATTTCTCTCTTCTGGTACTCTCCTACATAAGTGCATCCACTCTTTTCAAGACCAGGTTCCTCACCTTCCTTCTGCTTGTGAATCCTTTGACTTGCAAAGTATGCCTTGAGTATTCAGAGTTTCTGGGCTCATTAATATCCACTTATCAGTGATTGTAATTCATGTGTATTCTTTTGTGTTTGGGTTAACTCACTTAGGAATATATTTTCCAGATCCAACCATTTGCCTACAAATTACATGAATTCATTATTGAATAGTATTCCGTTGTATAAATATGCCACATTGTCTGTACCCATTCCTCCTTTGAGGGACATCTGGGCTCCTTCCTGCTTCTGGCTATTATAAATAAGGCTGCTATGAACAGAGTGGAGCATGTGTCTTTATTGGATGAAGGGGAATCCTCTGGTTATATGCCCAGGAGTTGTATGACAGGGTCCTCTGGAAGTGTCATGCCCAATTTTCTGAGGAACTGCCAGAATGAATTCCAGAGCAGTTGTGCCATCTTGAAATCCTACCAACAGTGGAGCAGTGTTCCTCTTTCTCCACATCCTTAGGAACACCTGTTGTCTCTTGAGTTTTTAATCTTAGCCATTCTGATTGGTGTGAGTGGAATCTCAGGGTTGTTTTGATTTGCATTTTCCCTTATGACTAATGATGTTGAACTTCTCTTAAGGTACTTCTCAGCCACCTGAATTTCTTCAGGTGACAATTCTTTGTTTAGTTATGTATCCCATTTTTAATAGGGCTATTTGGTTCTTTGGAGTCTAACTTCTTGAGTTCTTTTTATATATTGGATATTAGTCCTCTGTCAGATCGGGAGTTGGTGAAGATCTTTTCCCAATTTGTTGGTTGTCATTTTGTCCTTCTGACAATATCCTTTGCCTTACAGAAACTTTGTAATTTTATGAGGTCCCAGTTGTCAATTCTTGATCTTAGAGCATAGGCTATTGGTTGTCTGTTCAGATACTTTTCCCCTGTGCCCATGTCCTCCAGGGTCTTCCCCAGTTTCTTTTCTATTAGATTCAGTGTGTCTGGTTTTATGTGGAGGTCTTGGTCCAATTGGAGTTGATATTAGTACAAAGAGATTAGAGTGGGTCAATTCACATATTTCTGCAAGTTGTCTTCCAGTTGAACCAGCACCATTAGTTGAGAAAACTATGTTTTTTCCACTAGATGGTTGTAGCTCCTTTATCAAATATCAAGTGACCATATCTCTGTGGGTGGATTTTAGAAAACCAAAAAGATAGATAAATCCTGAGCCAGACTAACCAAAGGGCACAGAGACAGTATCCAAATTAATAAAATTAGAAATGAAAAGGGTGTTATAGAAAGTCTTCCAACCATAAAAAGTATGGGACCAGATGGTTTAAGTGCAGAATTTTATCAGACCTTCAAAGAAGACCTAACACCAATACTCTTCAAACTATCCCACAAAATAGAAACAGAAGGAACACTGTCCAACTGGTTCTACGATGCCACAATTACGTTGATACCAAAACCACACAAAGATCCAACAAAGAAAGAGAACTACATGACAATTTCCCTTATGAATACGGATGCAAAAATACTAAATAAAATTCTTGCCAACCGAATCCAAGAACACATCAACATGATCATTCACCTTGATCAAGTAAGTGTCATCCCAGGGATGCAGGGATTGTTCAATATACAAAAATCCATCAATGTAATCCACTACATAAACAAAGTAAAAGAGAAAGACCATATGGTCATCTCATTAGATGCTGAAAAAGCATTTGACAAAATTCAGCATCCTTTCATGCTAAAAGTCCTGGAAAGAACAGGAATTCAAGGCCCATACCTAAATATAGTAAAACCAATATACAGCAAACCAGTAGCTAACATCAAAATAAATGGAGAGAAACTTGAGGAAATCTCACAAAAATCAGGAACTAGACAAGGCTGCCCTCTCCACATCTTTTCAATATTGTACTTGAAGTTCTAGCGAGAGCAATTAGACAACATAAGGAAGTCAAAGGGATAGAAATTGGAAAAGAAGAAGTCAAACTCTCATTATTTGCAGATGATATGATAGTATATGTAAGCGAGAAAAAAAAACTCCACCTGAGAACTCCTACAGTTGATAAACAACTTCAGCAGAGTGGCTGGTTATAAAATCAACTCAAGCAAGTCAGTAGCCTTCCTATACTCAAAGGACAAGGAGGCTGAGAAACAAGTTAGAGAAATAACACCTTTCACAATAGCCACAAACAATATAAAGTATCTGGGCGTGACTCTAAACAAGCAAGTGAAAGTTCTATATGACAGTAACTTGAAGTCCTTTAAGAAAAAAATCGAAGACCTTAGAAGATGGAAAAATATTTCATGCTCTTGGATTGGTCGGATCAATATAGTAAAATTGGCTATCTTGCCAAAAGCAATCTGCAGATTCAATGCAATCCCCATCAAAATACCAAATCAATTCTTCATAGATCTAGAAAGAGCAATTCTTAAATTCATCTTGAGTAACAAAAAACCCAGGATAGCTAAAACTATCCTCAAAAAAAGGACTTCTGGGGGAATCAATATCCCTGACCTCAAGCAGTACTACAGAGCAATTCTGTTAAAAACTACATGGTATTGGTACAGCAACAGGCAGGTAGATCAATGGAATAGGATTGAAGACCCAGAAATGAACACACAGAGACATTTTATTATAAAACAGAAGATATTCATCTAATATATGTATGATTAAAAAGGAAGACAACAACATAATTAATAAAAAAGTCACATACCATAATAGTCATATAGATATAATTAGAATGTAATTTAAAAGGAAGTGGAGACATTTCTGCAAAGAACTGAAGATTTTCAGCAAAATATGTATGATAAAATTGATAACAGGAAATGATGTATAAAATTGAAGATGTTTTGAAAAAAACTGAAATACAATGATAACCATATAAATAAAATTAGAATTCAATTGAAAACGGAAGTGGAGACATTTTATGATAGAACTGAAGATTTTCTTGGAAAATATGCATGATAAATTTCATAATTACATAGGATATCTGATCAATTAAAAGATATTTTTGGAAAAATTTCACATACAATGATAGGCATACAAAAAGAATTATCACATGATTGAAAAGGAAATGGATGTATTTTGTGATTAAAGTAAAGATTTTGTAGAACATATTTTTAATAAAGTAACAGAAATTAATAGGAAACAATAAAATACAGATGATTTTTGTGGTAATTTTCACAGATATAATGGTATTCATACTAATACAATCAGAATGTAATTGTAAAAGGATGCAGAGATATTTTCCTATAAAACTGAAGATTTTCTTCTAACATATGTTTGATAAAATTGAAGAATACTTAGAATAATTTATAAAATTGAATTTTTTTGAAAAAAACTCAGATGCAATGATAAAATTGCCAAGATAATTAGAATGTAATTGAAAAAGGAAGATGAGATATTTTCTGATAAAACTGAAGATTTTCATATAACATATGTATGAAAAAATTGAGGATTACATAGAATAACTGAAAAAATTGACGAATTTCTTAGAAAATTCTCAGATACAAAGGGAGGCATACAAACACAATTTGAATATAATTGAAAAAGTAGCTGGATACACTTTTGTATAAAACTTAAATTTTCACTTAACATATGTATGATAATATGAATAACAGGAAAATTGATAAAATTGAAGTTTTTTTTGAAAAAAACACAGACAAACTTAAAGGCATACTAATACAATTATAATATAAGTGAAAAAGAAAGTGCAGATATTTTCTGATAAAACTGAAGTTTTTTTGTATAGCATTTCTAATATAATTATGAAAAGTCATGTGAAAATTTTAAATTTTGAAGATTTTGTGATAATTTTCACAGATTGAATGGTAGGCATAAAATAAATAATAATATAGTTGTGAAGGGAAGTGGATATATTTTCTGATAGATCTGAAGAATTTTGCATAACATAGACCTGAAAAAATTACGGAAATTCATAGGAAAACTATATAATTTGAAGATTTTTGTGGTAATTTCACAGATAAAATGATAAGCTTACAAACATAATTAGAATGTAATTGAAAAAAAGGAATAGAGACATTTTTGATAAAACTGAAGATTTTGTGTAACATATTTTGGGCAAAGTAAGAGAAATTCATAGAAAAAATTTAAAAATTGAAGATTGTTTTGGTAATTTTCACAAACAATGGTATGCATACAAATACAATTAGAATGCAATTGCAAAAAGAAGTGGAAACAGTTTTCTATAAAACTAAAGATTTTCCTCTAACATATGTATGATAAAATTGAGGATAACTTAAGGTAATTAATAAAATTGAAGATTCTTTGAAAAAAACTCAGATACAATGATAAGCATACAAATAGACTTTGAATACAATTGAAAAAGTTATGTTGATAGGCATATAAATACCATTAGAATGTAATTGAAAAAGGAAGTGGAGACATTTTTGTAAAGTAATGAAGGTTTTCATATAACATATATATAATAAAATTGAGGATAATATAAGATAATGTATGAAATTGAAGATGTTTTTGGAAAAACTCGAATACAATGATAGCCATAAAAATATAATTAGAATTCAAATGAAAAAGGTAGTGGAAACATATTATGATAGAATTGATGATTTTCATCAAAAATATGCATGATAAGATTGAGGGTTACATAAGATATCTGATAAAATTGAAGATATTTTTGGAAAATTCTCAAATAAATGATAGGCATACAAATAGAATTATCAGATAATTGAAAAGGAAATGGAGACATTTTCTGATAAAACTAAAAATTTTTTACAACATATTTCTGATAAAGTAAGGGAAATTCATAGGAAAAAATTAAAAATTGAAGATTTTTATGGTAATTCTCACAAATACAAAGGCACACATGCAAATATTATTAGAATGTAATTGAAAAGGAAGTGGAGCCATTTTCCTATAAAACTGAAAATTTTCCTCTAACATATGTGTGATAAAACTGAGGAAAACTTAGAATAATATATAAAATTGAAGATTTTTTTCAAAAAAAATTCAAATACAATGATCATCATACAAATATAATTAGAATTTAATTGAAAGAGGAAGTCGAGATATTTTCTCATAAAACTGAAGATATTCATTTAACATATGTATGATAAAATTGAGGATTGCATAGCATATCTGATTAAATTGAAGATATTCTCTAGAAAAATCACAGAAACAATGATAGGCATACAAATACAATTAGAATATAATTGAAAAAGGAGGTGGAGACATTTTTGTATAAAACTAAAAATTTATCATCTTCATATGCATGATAAAATTGAGGATAACATAAGATAATTTCTAAATCTGAAGATATTTTTTTTGGTTTTTCAAGACAGGGTTTCTCTGTGTAGTCCTGGCTGTCCTGGAACTCACTCTGTAGACCAGGCTGGCCTCGAACTCAGAAATCCGCCTGCCTCTGCCTCCCAAGTGCTGGGATTAAAGGCGTGCACCACCACCACCCGGCAAAGATATTTTTGAAAAAGAAAGTTCATATACAATGATAAGCTTACAAATACAAATAGAATACAATTGAAAATGGAAGTGGAGATATATTCTGTTATTTTTGAAGCTTTAAATCTAACTTATGGATGATAAATGCATGATAACATAGGAAAATTGATAAAATTGAAGATTTTTGTGATAAAATTTCAGATACAGAGAAAGGCATACAAATAAAACTATAAATAAGTGAAAAAGAAAGTGGAGACTTTTTCCTGATAATTATGAAGATTTTAGTATAACCTTTCTGATTAAATTATGGAAATTCTTGTAAAAATGTTAAAAGTTGAAGATTTTTGTAGGAATTTTCACGTATACAATGGTAGACATACAAATAATAAATAATAATATAGGTGAAAAAAGGAAGTGAAGATATTTTCTGATAAATCTGAAGAATTTTGCAAAACATTTATCTGATAAAAAATAGATAATTCATATGAAAACTGTAAAATTTGAAGAATTTTGTGTTAATTTTCACAGATACATTGATAGGCTTAAAAACAGAATTAGAATGTAATTGAAGAAAAGGAAAAAAAGACATTTTCTGATAAAACTGCAGATTTTCATCTAACATATGTAAGATTAAATTGAGAATTATGTAATGTAATTTATAAAACTGATGATATTTTGGAAAACAAAAACTCAGATAAAAGGATAGGCATAAAAATAAATCTAGAGTATTATTGAAAAAGGAAGAGAACACATTTTTGTTAAGAACTGAAGATTTTCATCTAACATATTTATGATAAAACTGAGGATTACATAAGTTAATTGATAAAATTAAAATTTAATGGGAGAAATATTCAGATACAAAACTGAGTATTTTGTGTAAGATATTACTGATAAAGTAAGGGATATTCATAGGAAAAATTTAAGAATTAGAATTTTTGCCCAGCTGGTGGTGGGGAAGCCGGAGGGTCACCCAGCGTGCCAGGTGCTCAGAACCATCCGGCGGCAGCGGCAGAACCAGGTACCCGAGACAGCCCGAGCTTAAGACCTTCGGGGACTCAGGCCTGGAGTGGGAATTGGGCACAAAATAGCGGGTGCAATCTGCACTCGCGCGCGGGGCGGACCCCGAGCTCCCTGGAGGCAGCTGCCATATTGCCTGCAGCTTCCCGCCCAGCTGGTGGTGGGGAAGCCGGAGGGTCACCCAGCGTGCCAGGTGCTCAGAACCATCCTCAGAACCATCCGGCGGCGGCGGCAGAACCAGGTACCCGAGACAGCCCAAGCTTAAGACCTTCGGGGACTCAGGCCTGGAGTGGGAGTTGGGCACAGAATAGCGGGTGCACTCTGCACTCGCGCGCGGGGCGGACCCCGAGCTCCCTGCAGGCAGCTGCCATATTGCCTGCAGCTTCCCGCCCAGCTGGCGGTGGGGAAGCCGGAGGGTCACCCAGCGTGCCAGGTGCTCAGAACCATCCTCAGAACCATCTGGCGGCGGCGGCAGAACCAGGTACCCGAGACAGCCCAAGCTTAAGACCTTCGGGGACTCAGACCTGGAGTGGGAGTTGGGCACAGAATAGCGGGTGCACTCTGCACTCGCGCGGCGGACCCCGAGCTCCCTGCAGGCAGCTGCCATATTGCCTGCAGCTTCCCGCCCAGCTGGTGGTGGGGAAGCCGGAGGGTCACCCAGCGTGCCAGGTGCTCAGAACCATCCGGCGGCGGCGGCAGAACCAGGTACCCGAGACAGCCCGAGCTTAAGACCTTCGGGGACTCAGGCCTGGAGTGGGATTTGGGCACAGAATAGCGGGTGCACTCTGCACTCGCGCGCGGGGCGGACCCCGAGCTCCCTGCAGGCACCTGCCATATTGCCTGCAGCTTCCCGTCCAGCTGGTGGTGAGGAAGCCAGAGTCAGCCAGTGTGCCAGGTACCCAGACCCAGCCGGAGGCCGAACCAGCCTCCCATCCAGCCAGTGGCAGGGAAGCTGGAAACCGGACCCAGCCAGCTTCCCAGCAGCTTGGGACCAGCAGGCGGAACCAGATAACTGAGATATCCCAACTTTAAGACCCCTGGGGAAACAGGATATCAGACAGCGAACCCTGAGCAGGAGCAGTGCAGAGCAGCCGCCCAACAGGCGGAACCAAATACCTGGGATATCCTGAGGTTAAGACCTCGGGGGACTCAGGCCACCTGTCAGCAATCTGTGAGCAAGACCCCCGCAGGACAGTGATTCAGGTATCCCAGTCACTGGGAAATAGCCTTACAACCCCACAGGAGGGTCAAGCACCAGCTAGTATCTACAGGACCAACTAACACCAGAGTTAACCAGATGGCAAAAGGCAAACGTAAGATCGCTACTAACAAAAATCAAGGCAATATGGCGGCATCCGAACCCAGTTCCCCAACAGCAATAAATATTGGATACCCCGAAACACCAGAAAAACAAGACTCAGATCTAAAATCACTGGTCAGGATGCTGATAGAGGAACACTTAGATAAATCTCTTAAAGTAATACATGAGAAAATAGATCAAAAGCTAGAAGCCATTGCAAGACAAACACAATTAAATCCCAGATATCTCAACACACCAGAAAAACAAGACTCAGATCTAAAATCACTGGTAAAGATGCAGATTGAGGATCACTTAGATAAATTTCTTAAAGTAATAGAGGAGAAAATAGATCAAAAACTAGAAGCCCATACAAGGCAGACACAAAAATCACTTAAAGAAATCCAGGAGAATATAGAGCAAAAAGTGAATCCCAATAAGGGGGAGAAACAAAAATCACCCAAAGAAATACAAGAGAACATGGGTCAACGAGTAGAAGTCATAAAGGAGGAAACACAAAAATCCCTTAAAGAATTACAGGAAAACACAAACAAGCAACTGAAAGATCTGAGCAAAACCATACAAAATCTAAAAACAGAAGTAGAAACAACTAAGCAATCGCAAAGGGAGACAATGTTGGAAATAGAAAACCTTGGGAAGAAATCAGGAGTCATAGATGCAAATATCAACAATAGAATACAAGAGATAGAAGACAGAATCTCAGATGCTGAAGATACCATAGGAACCATGGATTCAACAATTAAAGAAAATGCAAAATGCAAAAAGCTGGTAACCCAAAACATTCAGGAAATCCAGGACACAATGAGAAGACCAAACCTAAGGATTATAGGGATAGATGAGAATGAAGATCTACAACTTAAAGGGCCAGCAAATATCTTCTACAAAATTATGGAAGAAAATTTCCCCAACCTAAAGAGAGAGATGCCCATGAATATACAAGAAGCCTATAGAACCCCAAATAGACTGGACCAGAACAGAAATACTTCCCGTCACATAATAGTCAAAACCCCAAATGTACTAAACAAAGAAAGAATATTAAAGGCAGTAAGAGAAAAAGGACAAGTAACATATAAAGGAAGACCTATCAGAATTACACCAGACTTCTCACCTGAGACCATGAAAGCTAGAAGATCCTGGGCAGACCTTATGCAGACCCTAAGAGAACACAAACTTCAGCCAAGACTACTATACCCAGCGAAACTCTCAATTGCCATAGATGGGGAAACCAAGATATTCCACGACAAAACCAAATTTGCAAGATACTTATCTACAAACCCAGCCCTACAAAGGATAATAGGGGAAAAATACCAACACAAGGGGGGAAACAACACCTTAGAAGAAACAAGATAGAAACCCCATCTCATCCAACCCAAAAGAAGAGAACCACTCAAATACAAATAATAATAACAATTCCCAAAATGTCAGGAAGTAATAATTACTATTCCTTAATATCTCTTAATATCAATGGACTCAATTCCCCAATCAAAAGACACAGACTAACAGACTGGATACGGAAACAGGACCCTACATTTTGCTGCATACAGGAAACACATCTCAGTGTCAAAGACAAACACCACCTTAGAGTAAAAGGCTGGAAGACAGTTCTACAAGCAAATGGTCCCAGGAAACAAGCTGGAGTAGCCATTCTAATATCAGATAAAATCGACTTTCAACCTAAAGTCATCAAAAGAGACACAGAAGGTCACTTCCTGCTTGTCAAAGGGAAAATCCACCAAGAAGAATTCTCAATACTGAACATCTATGCACCAAATGCAAGGGCACCCTCATTCGTAAAAGAAACTTTACTAAAGCTTAAAGCACACATCGCACCTAACACAATGATTGTAGGTGACTTCAACACTCCACTCTCCTCAATGGACCGATCAGGAAAGCAGAAACTAAACAGGGACACAGTGAAACTAATTGAAGCTTTGGACCAATTGGATTTAACAGATATATATAGAACATTCCATCCTAAAACAAAAGAGTATACCTTTTTCTCAGCACCGCAGGGTACCTTCTCAAAAATTGATCATATAATTGGTCACAAGACAGACCTCAACAAATACAAGAAGACCGAACTAATCCCATGTCTCCTATCGGATCACTATGGAGTAAAAGTGGTCTTCAATAGCAAGAAGAACTACAGAAAGCCCACATACACATGGAAACTGAACAATACTCTACTCAATGACACCCTGGTCAAGGAAGAAATAAAGAAAGAAATCAAAGACTTTTTAGACTTCAATGAAAATGAAGGTACGACCTACCCAAATCTCTGGGATACAATGAAAGCAGTGCTAAGAGGAAAACTCATAGCCCTGAGTGCCTCCAAAAAGAAACTGGAAAGAGCATACACTAGCAACTTAACAGCACACCTGAAGGGGCTGGAACAAAAAGAAGCTAACTCACCCAGGAGGAGTAGAAGAGAGGAAATCATCAAACTAAGGGCTGAAATCAATCAAGCAGAAACAAAGAGAACCATACAAAGAATCAACAAAACCAAGAGCTGGTTCTTCGAGAAAATCAACAAGATAGATAAGCCCTTAGCTAGACTAACCAAAGGGCACAGAGATAGTATCCAAATTAACAAAATTAAAAATGAAAAGGGGGATATAACAACAGAAACAGAGGAAATTCAAAAGATCATCAGATCCTACTACAAAGGCCTATACTCAAAACAACTGGAGAATCTGGAGGAAATGGACAATTTCCTAGACAGATACCAAATACCAAAATTAAATCAGCATCAAGTAGACCAGCTAAACAGTCCCATAACCCTTAAAGAAATAGAAGGGGTTATAGAAAGCCTCCCAACCAAAAAAAGTACGGGACCAGATGGTTTTAGTGCAGAATTCTACCAGACCTTCAAAGAAGACTTAACACCAATACTCTTCAAACTATTCCACAAAATAGAGACAGAAGGGACACTGCCCAACTCATTCTTCGAAACCACAATTACTCTGATACCTAAACCACAAAAAGATCCAACAAAGAAAGAGAACTACAGGCCAATTTCTCTTATGAATATAGATGCAAAAATACTAAATAAAATTCTTGCCAACCGAATCCTAGAGCATATCAAAACGATCATTCACCATGATCAAGTAGGCTTCATTCCAGGAATGCAGGGATGGTTCAATATACGGAAATCCATTAATGTAATCCACTACATAAACAAACTAAAAGAAAAAAACCACATGGTCATCTCATTAGATGCTGAAAAAGCATTTGACAAAATTCAGCATCCTTTCATGCTAAAAGTCTTGGAAAGAGCAGGAATTCAAGGCCCATACCTAAACATAGTAAAAGCAATCTACAGCAAACCAGTAGCCAACATCAAAATAAATGGAGAGAAACTTGAAGCAATTCCACTAAAATCAGGGACTAGACAAGGCTGTCCTCTCTCTCCATATCTTTTCAATATAGTACTTGAAGTTCTAGCGAGAGCAATCAGACAACATAAGGAAGTCAAAGGGATACAAATTGGAAAGGAAGAAGTCAAAGTATCATTATTTGCAGATGATATGATAGTCTACTTAAGCGATCCAAAAAACTCCACCAGAGAACTTCTACAGCTGATAAACAACTTCAGCAACGTGGCTGGTTATAAAATTAACTCAAGCAAATCAGTAGCCTTCTTGTACTCAAAGGACAAGCAGGCTGAGAAAGAAGTTAGGGAAATAACACCCTTCACAATAGCCACAAACAACATAAAGTACCTTGGCGTAACTCTAACCAAACAAGTGAAAGATCTGTATGACAGGAACTTCAAGTCCCTGAAGAAAGAAATCGAAGAAGACCTCAGGAGATGGAAAAATATTTCTTGCTCCTGGATTGGCAGGATCAATATAGTAAAAATGGCCATCTTGCCAAAAGCAATATACAGATTCAATGCAATCCCCATCAAAATCCCAAATCAATTCTTCATAGATCTAGAAAGAGCAATTCTCAAATTCATCTGGAGCAACAAAAAACCCAGGATAGCTAAAACTATTCTCAACAATAAAAGGACTTCTGGGGGAATCAATATCCCTGACCTCAAGCAGTACTACAGAGCAATTGTGTTAAAAACTGCATGGTATTGGTACAGCAACAGGCAGGTAGATCAATGGAATAGGATTGAAGACCCAGAAATTAACCCACAGACTTATGGTCACTTGATCTTTGATAAAGGAGCCACAACCATCCGGTGGAAAAAAGATAGCCTTTTCAACAAATGGTGCTGGTTCAACTGGAGGTCAACATGCAGAAGAATGCGAATTGACCCACTCTTATCTCCTTGTACTAAGATCAACTCCAAGTGGATCAAGGACCTCCACATAAAACCAGACACACTGAAACTATTAGAAAAGAAACTTGGGAAGACCCTGGAGGACTTGGGCACAGGGGAAAAGTTCCTGAACAGAACACCAATAGCTTATGCTCTAAGATCAAGAATCGACAAATGGGACCTCATAAAATTACAAAGTTTCTGCAAAGCAAAGGACACTGTCAGAAGGACAAAACGGCAACCAACAAAGTGGGAAAAGATCTTCACCAACCCCACATCCGACAGAGGGCTAATATCCAATATATACAAAGAACTCAAGAAGTTAGACCGCAAAGAACCAAATAACCCTATCAAAAAATGGGGCACAGAGCTAAACAAAGAATTCTCACCAGAAGAAATTCGGATGGCCGAGAAACACCTTAAAAGATGTTCAACATCATTAGTCATCAGGGAAATGCAAATCAAAACAACCCTGAGATTCCACCTCACACCAGTCAGAATGGCTAAGATTAAAAACTCAAGAGACAACAAGTGCTGGCGAGGATGTGGAGAAAGAGGAACACTCCTCCACTGTTGGTGGGATTGCAAAATGGTAAAACCGCTCTGGAAATCAGTTTGGTGGTTCCTCAGAAAATTGGGCATGTTACTTCCAGAGGACCCTGGCATACCACTCCTGGGCATATACCCAGAGGATTCCCCTGCATGCAATAAGGACACATGCTCCACTATGTTTATAGCAGCCTTGTTTATAATAGCCAGAAATTGGAAGCAGCCCAAATATCCCTCAAAGTAGGAATGGATACAGAAAATGTGGTATATTTATACAATGGAATACTACACAGCAATTAAAAATAATGAATTCATGCAATTTGTAGGTAAATGGTTAGACCTGGAAAATATCATCCTGAGTGAATTAACCCAATCACAAAAGAATGCACCTGAAATGCAATCACTGATAAGTGGATATTAATGAGCCCAGAAGCCCTAAATACTCAAGACACAAATAGCAAGTCAAATGATTCCCAAGAAGAAGAAAGGAGAGGACCCTGGGCCTGTAAAGATTGCTTCCAGTTTAGTAAAGAAACCGAGGGGGGAGGGGGAATTATTGGGGAACAGATGGGGGGAGAGGAACTATGGGAACTATGGTGGGTGGGAACTGGGAAAGGGGAAAGCCTTTGGAATGTAAACATAGAATATAGAAAATAAAATTAAAAAAAAAACTGAAAAAAAAAAAGAATTAGAATTTTTGTGGCAATTTTCACAAATAAAATGATAGGCATACAAATAAAATTAGAATGTAATCAAAAAACCATGTGAAGACATTTGCATTTAAAATAGAAAAATTTCCTCTAATATATCTATGATAAAATTGAGGATAATTTAAGATAATTTATAAAATTGAAGATTTTTTGAAAAATGAACTCAGATAAAATTATAGGCATACAAATACATATAGAATATAATTGAAGGAGGAAGTGGAGAAATTTTCATACACAACTGAAGATTTTCATATAACATATGTATGATAAATTCAGGATATCAAAAGGTAATTTGTAAAATTACAGATTATTTGGAACCAAAAGCTCAAATACAATGATAGGCATAGAAATACAATTAGAATACAAGTAAAAAACGAAGGGGAGACATTTTCTGATAAAACTGAAGATTTTCATCTAACTTATGTATGTTAAAGTTGAGGATAACAAGATAATTTATAAAATTGAAAATATTTTGGAAATAAACTCAGATACAAGGATAGGCATACAAATACAACTAGAGTATTATTGAAAAAGGAATAGGACACACTTTTGTAATGAACTGAAGAACGTCATCTAACGTATGTAAGATAAAATTGAGGATTACATAAAATAATTGATAAAATTGAAGATTTACTTGTAAAAATACTGATACAATGATCTGCATACTAATACAATTAGAATATAACTGAAAAGGGAAGTAGAAATATTTTCTGATAGAAATGAATATTTGCATGAAAAAATTGAGGATTATATAGGATAACTGATCAAATTTAATGTTTTTTGAAAAAAACTCAGATACAATGATAGGCATCCAAATAGAATTATCACATAATTAAAAAAGAAGAGGAGATATTTTCTGGTAAAACTAAAGATTTTTATCTAATATATGCATCATAAAATTGAGGATTACATATGATAACTGATAAAATTGAAGATTTTTTTGGAAAAAAATCAGATACACTGATAGGCATACAAAGAGAAGTATCTCATAGTTGAAATGAACTGGAGACATTTTCTGACAAAACTGAAGATTTCATATAACACATTACTGATAAAGTAAGGGAAATTCATAGGAAAATTTTAAAAATTGAAAACTTTTGTGGTAATGTTCATAGATAAAATGGTAGGCATACAAGAACAATTAGTATGTAATCTCAAAATGAAGTGGAGAAAATTTTATTTAAAATTGAAGGTTTTCCTCTAAAATATCTATAATAAAATTGAGAATAACTTAATTTATAAAATTTAAAATTCTTTTGAAAAAACAGATACAATGATAGGCATACAAATACATTTAGCATATAATTGGAGAAAGAGGTAGAAACATTTTCATATAAAAACGAAGATTTTCATATAACATAAGAATGATAAAATGAGGGTATCCTAAGGTAATTTATAAAATTAAAGATTTTTTGAAAAAACACTCAGATACAATGATAGGCATAGAAATACAATTAGAATACACCTTTAAAATGAAGTGGAGCCATTTTCAGATAAAATCTGAAGATTTTCATCTAATATGTGTATGATAAAATAAAGGTTTACTAGGGTAATTGATAAAATTGAAGATTTTTGGGAAAATCTAAGTTACACTGATAGGCATACAAATAGAATTATCTCATATTGAAAATGAAGTGGGGCCATTTTCTGACAGAACTTAAGATTTTGTATAACATATTTCTGATAAAGTCAGCAAAAGTTAGAGGAAAATATTTAAAATTAAGATTTTGATGGTAATTTTCACAGATACAATGGTTGGCATACAAATACAATTAGAATGTAATTGAAAAATGAAGTGAAGAGATCTTTTTATTAAAATTTAAGATTTTACTCTATCATATGTATGATAAAATTGAGGATAAATTAAGATAATATATAAAATTGAAGATTTTTTTTGAAAAAAACTCAAATACAATGATAGGCATACAAATATATTTAGAATATTATTGAACGAGGAAGTGGAGACCTTTTCATATAAAACTGAAGATTTTCATATACATATGAAAAATTGAGGTTATCACTAGGTAATTTATAAAATTAAAGATATTTGGAAAAAATTCAGATAAAATGATAGGCATAGAAATACAATTAGAATACAATTGAAAAACGAAGTGGAGACATTTTCAGGTAAAACTGAAGATTTTCATCTAACATATGTATGATAAAATAGATTACTAGTGTAATTGTTAAAAATAAAGATTAATTTGGACAAAACTCTGATACAATCATAGGCATAAAAATAGAAATAGAATATAACTAAAAGAGACATGAAGACATTTTCATATAAAACTGAAGATTTTCATCTAATATAACTGATAAAAATGAGGAAAACATAATGTAATTCATAAAATGTAATTGTAAAAGCATGTGGAGGCATTTTCCTATAAAATTGAAGATTTTCATCTAACATGTTTAATAAAATTGAAGAAAACTTAGGATAATTTATAAAATTGAAGTATTTTTTGCAAAAAATCTCAGATACAATGATAAGATTACACAGACTATTAGAATACAATTGAAATAGGAAGAGGAGATATTTTATGATCGAACTGAAGATTTTCATTTAAAATATGCATGATAAAATTGAGGATTATGTAGGATATCTGATAAAATAGAAGATTTTCTTTGAAAAATCTCAGATACAATGAGAGGCATACAAATAAAAGTATCACTTATTTGAAAAAGATAGTAGACATATTTTCTGATGAAACTGAAGATTTTGTATAACATATTTCATATAAAATAAGGGCAAGTCATAGGAAAAATTTGAAAATTGAAGATTTTATGATAATTTTCACAGATACAATGCTATGCATACACATACAATTAGAATGCAATTTCAAAAATCATGGAAACAATTTCGTTTAAAACTGAAAATTTTCCTCTAAAATATGTATGATAAAATTGATGATAGCTTAAGGTAATATGTGAAATTGAAGATTAAAAAAAAACTTCAGATGCAATGATAACATTAGAAATACAATTAGAATAAAATGGAAAAAGGTAGAGAATACATTTCTGATAAAATTTAAGTATTTATCTAACATATATATGATAAAATTGTGAATTACATAGTATAATTGCTAAATTGGAAGATTTATTCAGAAAAAAAACTAAGATACCATAATAGGCATAGATATATAATTAGAATACATCTGAAAACCAAAGTGGAGACAGTTTCTGATAAAACTGAAGATTTTCATCTAGCATATATGTATGATCAAATAAAGGATTACTAGGGTAATTGATAAAAATTGGACAAAATTGAGATACAATGATAGGCATAAAAATACAATTAGAATATAGCTAAAAGAGATGTGGAGACATTATCATATATTACTGAAGATATTCATCTAATATATAGGAAAAAATGAGGATAGTATAACAAAATTTATAAAATTGAAAACTTTAAAAAAAACCTCAGATACACTGATAAGCATATAATTACAATTAGAACGTAAATGAGAAAGGAAATGGAGACATTTCTGTAAAGTAATGAAGATTTTCATCTAACATATGTATGATAAAATTGAGGATAACAAAAGATAATGTATAAAATTGAAAAATTTTTTGAAAAAATATCAAATACAATGATAGCCATCAAATATAATTAGAATTCAATTGAAAAAGGAACTGGAGATATGATAAAACTGAAGATTTTCATCTGAAATTTGCATGATATAATTGGGGATTACATAGGATATCTGACCAAATTGAAGAATTTTTTTTGGAAAAATCTCACATAAAATGATAGGCATACAAATAGAATTATCATATAGTTGAAAAGGAAATGGATAAATTCTCTGAAAAACTAAAGATTTTGCATATTATATTTCTGAAAAAGTAAGGGAAATTCATAGGAAAAAAATTGAAAAAATTTATGGTAATTTTGACAAATACAATGGTAAACATACAAACACAATTAGAATGTAATTGAAAAAGAAAGTGGAGCCATTTTCTTTTAAAACTGAATATTTTCCTGTAACACATGTGTGATAAAATAGAGGAAAACTTAGGAAAATTAATAAAGTTGATGATTTTTTTGCAAAATATTCAGATAAAATGATAAGCTGAAAAATATTAGAATTCATTTGAAAATGAAGACATGATATATTCTCATAAAATTGAAGATTTTCATTGAGCATATGTATGATAAAATTGAGGATTACATAGGATAACTGATTAAATTGAAGAAAAATACAATGATAGGCATACAAATACAATTATAATATAATTGAAAAAGGAGTTGGAGATATTTTTGTATCAAACTGAAGGTTTTCATCTAACATATAAATAATAAAATTGAGGATAACATAAGATAATTTTTAAATCTGAAGATATTTTTGAAAAAGAAAACTCAGATACAATGATAGGCATACAAATACAATTATAATACAATTGAAAAAGTACGTGGAGACATATTCTGTGAATTCTCAAGCTTTACATCTATCTTATGGATGAAAAAATGGGTGAACACATAGGAAAATTGATAAAATTGAAGATTTTTGTGATAAAATCTCAGATACAATGAAAAGCATACGAACAAAACTATAAATAAGTGAAAAAGTAAGTGGAGACATTTTCTGATAAAACTGAGGATTTTAGTATAACTTTTCTGATTAAATTCTGCAAATTCTTGTGAAATTGTTAAAATTTGAAGACTTTTGGGGAAATTTTCACTGATACAATGTCAGGCATACAAATAAATAATAATAGAGTTTACAAAGGAAGTACAGATATTTCTGATAAATCTGAGGAGTTTTATATAACATATATCTGATAACATTATGGAAATTAATATGAAAACTAAAATTTGAAGATATTTGTGGTAATTTTCACAGATACAATTTTAGGCATACAAATAAATAATAATATAGTTGAAAAAGAAAGTTGAGATATTTTCTAATAAATCTGAAGAATTTTTCATAACATATATCTGACAAAATTAAGGAAATTCATAAGTAAATTGTAAAATTTTCACAGAAACAATGATAGGCTTCCAACCCAATTAGAATGTAATTGATAAAAAGGAATAGAGACATTTTCTGATAAAACTGAAGATTTTCATCTAACATATGTATGTTAAAATTGAGGATTACATAAGATAGTTAATAAAATTGAAGATATTTTGGAAAACCAAATCTCAGATACAAGGTTAGGCACACAAATACAACTAGAGTATTATTGAAAAATGAAGAGGACACATTTTTGTATAGAACTGAAGATTTTCATCTACCATATGTATGATAGAATTGAGAGTTACATAATTGAGAAAATATAAGATTTATTTGGAAAAATACTTAGATATAATGATCTGGTGACAAATACAATTAGAATATAATCAAAAAGTGAAGTGGTGATATTTTCAGATAGAACTGAAGCTTTTCATCTAAAATATGCATGATAAAATTGAGGATTACATAGGATAACATAAAATTTTAGATTTTTTTGAAAAAAACACTCAGATGCAATGATAGGCATCCAAATAGATTTATAGTGTTATTGTAAATTGAATTGGAGATATTTTCTGGTAGAACTGAAGATTTTAATCTAATGTATGTATCATAAAATTGAGGATTACGTGATAACTGCCAAAATTGAAGATTATTTTTGGAAAAAACTCAGATATAATGATAGTCATATAAATAGAATTATCACATATTCAAAAATGAAGTGGAGATATTTTCTGACAAAATTGAAGATTTCATATAACACATTACTAATAAAGTAAGGGGATTTCACAGGAAAAATTTAAAATTAAAAATTTTTGTGGTAATTTTCACAGATACAATTGTAGGCATACAAATACCATTAGAACATAATCAAAATATAAAGTGGGGACATTTTATTTAAAACTGAAGATTGTCCTCTAAAATATCTTTGATAAAATTGAGGATAACTTAAGATAATGTATAAAATTGAAGACTTTTTTTTTAAAAAACTCAGATACAATGATAGGAATACAAATACATTTAGAATATAATTGACGGAAGAAGTGGAGAGAGTTTTATATAAAACTGAAGATTTTCATATAACATAAGTATGATAAAATAAAGGATTACTTGGGTAATTGAAAAAATTGAAGATTTATTTGGGCAAAACTCAGATACAATGATAGACATAAAAATACAATTAGAATATAACCAAAAAGACATGGAAACATTTTCTTATAAAACTGAGAATTTTCATCTAATATATGTATGACAAAAATGAGGATAACATGACATAATTTATAAAATTGAATATATGTATGATAAAATGAGGATACCATAACATAATTTATGAAGTTGCATACTTTTTTTAAAAATCTCAGAAACATTGATAGGCATATAAGTACAATTAGGATGTAATTGAAAAAGGAAATGGAGATATTTTTGTAAAGTAATGAAGATTTTCATGTAATATATGTATGATAAATTTGAGGACTGCATAAGATAATTGATAAAATTGAAGATTTACTTGGAAAAATACTCAGATAAAATGATGTGCATACAAACACTAATTGAATATAATTGAAAAGGGAAGTGGAAATATTCTCTGATAGAACTGAAGCTTTTCTTCTGAAATCTGCATGATAAAATTGATGATTATATAGGATATCTGATCAAATTGAAGATTTTTTGGAAAAATCTCAGATACAATGATAGGCATACAAATAGAATTATCATATGAATGAAAACAAAGTGGACATATTTTCTGAAAATACTAAAGATTGCCTATAACATATTTCTGATAACATAAGGGAAATTCATAGGGAAAATTAAAAAATTGAAGATTTTTGTGGTAATTTTACAGATAAAATGGTATGCATACAAACACAATTAGAATATAATTGAAAAAGTAGCTGGAGACTTTTTCCAAGTAAATCTTCAATTTCCTCAGTTATTCTATATAATCCTCAGTTTTATCATACATATATTAGATGAAAATCTTCAGTTCCTTATGAAAATGTCTCCTCTTCCTTTTCAATAATACTCTAGTTGTATTTTTATGCCTATCCCTGTATCTTAGTTTTTGTTTTCCAAAATATCTTCATTTTATAAATTATCTTAAGTTATCCTCAATTTTAGAATACATTTGTTAGATGAAAATCTTCAGTTTTGTCAGAAAATATCTCTATTCAATTTATCAATTACATTCTAATTGTGTTTGAAACCCTATCATTGTATCTGAAAATTACAATAAAAATCAATAAATTTTACAGTTTTCCTATGAATTTCCATAATTTTATCTGATACATATTATCCAAAATTCTTCAAATTTATTAGAAAATATCTCCACAACCTTTTTCAACTATATTATTACTTAAGTGTATACCTAACATTGTATCTGTGAAAAGTACCACAAAAATCTTCAAATTTTAACATTTTCTCATAAATTTCCATAATTTTATCAGAAATATTTCACATGAATTTCCAAAATTTTATTAGAAATATTATACAAAAATCTTCAGTTTTATCAGAAAATATCTCCACTTTCTTTTTCACTTATATTCTAACTATATTAGTAAGCCTTTAAGTATATCTGAGATTCTATAAAAACAATTTTATCAAGTTTATTATGTTATCACCCATTTTATCATGCATATGTTAGGTGAAAATCTTGTTTTATATAAAAAGTCTCCAGCTAATTTTTCAATTATATTCTAATTGTATTTGTATGTTTATATGTATATTTGAGAATTTTCCCAGAAAATCTTCAATTTTATCTGTTTTCCTATGTAATCCTCATTTGTATCATACATATGTTATATGAAAATCTTCAGTTTTATCAAAAAATGTCTAGTCTTCCTTTTACAATTGTATTCTAATAGTGTTTGTAATCTTATCATTGCATCTGAGATTTTTTGCAATATATAATTCAATTTTATAAATTATAATTTTCCTCAATTTTATCAAACATATGATAGAGGAAAATGTTCAGTTTTATAGGAAAATGTCTCCACATCCTTTTACAATTACATTCTAATTATATTTGTATGCCTACCATTTTATCTGTGACAATTACCACAAAAATTTTCAAATTTTAGAGTTTTCCTATAAATTTCCATAATTTTATCAGATATGTAATGCAAAATTCCTCAGATTTTTCAAAAAATTATCTACTTATTTTTTCAATTATATTATTATTTATATGCCTACCATTTATCTGTGAAAATTGTGACAAAAATCTTCAAATTTTAAAATTTTCATATGAACTTCCATAATTCACTCAGAAATGATATACAAAAATCTTCAGTTTTATCAAAAAATGTTTCCACTTTCTTTTTCACTTATTTATAGTTGTATTTTATGCCTTTCATTGTATCTGAGATTTTATAAAAAATCTTTAATTTTATCAATTTTCCTATGTTATCATCCATTTTATCATCCATAAGTTAGATGTAACTCTTCAGAATTAACAGAATATTTCTCCACGTCATTTTTTCAATTGTATTCTAATGGTATTTGCTATTATTATATCCAAGTTTTTTCTGATTAAATCTTTCATTTTATCAATTATGCATTGTAATTCTAAATTTTATCATACATGTTAGATAAAAATCTTCACTTTTCTCAAAAATATCTCCTCTTCCTTTTTCAATTGTATTCTAATTGTATTTGTATGCTTATTGCATCTGAGTTCTTTTTCCAAAAAGTCTTCAATTTCATAAATTACCTTAAGTTATTCTCAATTTTATCATACAAAGGTTAGATAAAAATAATCAGTTTTATAGGAAAATGTCTCCACATCCTTTTTCAATTACATTCTAATTGTATTTGTATGCATACCATTGTATGTGTGAAAATTACCACAAAAATCTTCAATTTCTAAATTTTTCATATGAATTTCCCTTACGCTATCAGAAATACGTTATATAAAATCATTAGTGTCATCAGAAACAGTCTCGAATTCCTTTTAAATTATCTGATATTTCTATTTGTATGCCTATCATTATATGTGAGATTTTTCAAAAAAAATCTTCAATTATATTAGATATCCTATATATTCCTCAATTTTATCAAGCATATTAAAATGAAAATCTTCAGTTCTTACATAATATACCTCTGCTTCCTTTTACAAATGAATTCTAATTATATTTGTATGGCTATCATTGTATTTGATTTTTTTCAAAAAAATCTTCAATTTTATACATTATCTTATGTTATCTTCAATTTTATCATACATATGTTACATGAAAATCTTCATTACTTACGAAAATGTCTCCATTTCCTTCTTCAATTACATTCTAATTGTATTTATATGCCTAGCAATGTATCTGTTTTTAAAAAAAAATATTCAGTTTTATGAATTATGTTATGTTATCCTCATTTTTATCTTACATATATATTAAAATCTTCAGTTTTATATGAAATTGTCTCCACATCTCTTTTAGTTATATTCTAATTGTATTTTTACGACAATCATTATGTCTGAGTTTTGTCCAAATAAATCTTCAATTTTATCAATTACCCCAGTAATCCTTTATTGTATCATGCATATGTTAGATGAAAATCTTCAGTTTTATCAGAAAATGTCTCCACTTCATTGTTCAGTTGTATTCAAATTGTATTTCTATGCCTATCATTGTAATTGAGTGTTTTTCCAAAAAATCTTTAATTTTATAAATTACCTCATGATATCCTCATTTTATCATACACATGTTATATGAAAATCTTCAGTATTTTATGAAATTGTATCTACTTCCTCCTTCAATTATATTCTCAATGTATTTGTATGCCTATCATTGTACCTGAGTTTTTTTCAAAGATCTTCAATTTTATAAATTATCTTAAGTTATTCTTAATTTTTTCATACATATTTTAGAGGAAAATCTTCAATTTTAAATTAAAATGTCTCCAATTCATTTTTCAATTACATTCTAATTTTATTTGTATGCCTACCATTGTGTATGTGAAAAGTACCGCAAAAAAAATTTCAATTTTTCAATTGTTCCTAAGAATTTTTCTTACTTTATCAGTAATATGTTATACAAAATCTTTAGTTTGGTCAGAAACTGTCTCCACTTCATTTTCAAATTTGTGATAGTTTTACTTGTATGCCTATAATTGGATCTGAGTTTTTTTCCAAAAAAAATCTTTAATTTTATCAGTTATCATATGTAATCCTCAATTTTATGATATATATGCTAGATTAAAACATTCAGTTCTACCAGAAAATATCTCCACTTCCTTTTATAATTATATTCTATTTATATTTGGATGCCTATCATTGTATCAGTGATTTTATCAAAAAACCTAAAATTTTATCATTTATCCTATATATTCCTCAATTTTATCATATATATGTTAGATGAAAAGCTTCAGTTCTATCAGAAAATATTTCCCTTTTCAATTGTCTTCTAATTGTAGTTGTATGCAGATCATTGTATCTGAGTATTTTTCCAAATAAAGCATTAATTTTATCAATTATCTTATGTAACCCTCAATTCTATCATACATATGTTAGATGACAATCTTCAGTTCTCTATATAAATGTGTCCTCTTCCTTTTTCTGTAATACTCTAGTTGTATTTGTATGCTTATCCTTGTATCTGAGGTTTTGTTTTCCAAAATATCTTCAATTTTATAAATTATCTTATGTAATCCTCAATTTTAACATATATATGTTAGATGAAAATCTTCAGTTTTATCTGAAAATGTCTGCACTTCGCTTTTCAAATATATTCAAAATGTATTTCTATGCCTATCATTGTATCTGAATTTTTTTCCAAATTAATCTTTAATTTTATAAATTACCTTGTGATATCCTAAGTTTTCATATGCATGTTTTATGAAAATCTTCAGTTTTATATAAAAATGTCTCCACTTCCTCCTTCAATTATATTCTAAATGTTTTTGTACCTATCATTTTATTTGGGTTTTTTTAAAAAAAAACTTCAATTTTATAAATTATCTCGTTATCCTCAGTTTTATCATAGATATTTTAGAGGCAAATCTTCCATTTTAAATAAAAATATCTCCACTTCCTTTCTCAATAACATTCTAATTGTATTTGTATGCCTACCATTGTATCAGTGAAAGGTACCACAAAAATTTTCAATTTTTAAATTTTTCCTATGAATTTCCCTTACTTTATTAGTAATATGTTATAGAAAATCTTCAGTTTGGTCATAAAATGTCTCTGTCTCTACTTCATATTCAAATATGTGATAATCCTATTTGTATGCCTATCATTGTATCTGAGTTTTTTTTTTGAAAAAAACTTCAATTTTATAAGTTTTCATATGTAATCCTCAATTTTATGATAAATATGTTAGATAAAAATCTTCAGTTCTACCAGAAAATATCTCCACTTCTCTTTTCAATTATCTGATAATTCTATTTGGATGTCTATCATAGTATCTGAGTTTTATTGTTCAAAAAATCTAAAATTTTATAAGTTATCCTATGTAATCCTCAATTTTATCATGCATATTTTAGATGAAAAGCTTCAATTCTATAAGTAAATATCTCCACTTCCCTTTTCAATTATATTTTAATTGTACTTGTAGGCAGATCATTGTATCTGAGTATTTTTCAAAATAAATCTTCATTTTATCAATTATCTTATGTAATCCTCAATTTTATTGTACATTTTAAATGAAAATCTTTAGTTCTTTACAAAATTATGCCTTCTTCCTTTCTTAAAAATACTCCAGTTGTATTTGTATGCCTATCCTTGCATCTGCATTTTTGTTTTCCAAAATATCTTCAATTTTATAAATTATCTTAAATTATCCTCAATTTTAACATACATTTGTTAGATAAAAATCTTCAGTTTTATCAGAAAATGTCTCTATACCGTTTTTCAATTACATTCTTATTGTGTTTGTAAGCCTATTATTGTATCTGTGAAAATTACCACAAAAATCTACAAATTTTACAATTTCCTATGAATTTCCTTAATTTTACTAGATATATGTTATGAAAAATTCTTCAGATTTATCAGAAAATATCTCCACTTCATTTTTAAACTATATTATTATTTATTTGTATGCTCACCATTGTATCTGTGAAAATTACCACAAAAATCTTTAAATATTAACATTATCATATGAATTTCCATAATTTAATCAGAAATTTTATACAAAAATCTTTAGTTTTATCAGAAAATGTCTCCACTTTTTTCACTTCTATATAGTTTAATTGTATGCCTTTCATTTTATCTGAGATTTTACCACAAAAATCTTCAATTTTATCAAATTTCCTATGTTGTCAGCCATTTTATCATCCATAGGTTAGATGTAAAGCTTCAGAATTATTAACAGAATATGCCTCCACATCCTTTTTCAATTATATACTAATTGTGTTTATGTGCCTATCATTGTATTTGTTTTATCTGGATATATCTTCAATTTTGTCAATTATCCTATGTTATTTTCATTTTTTCATACTTTTGTTAGCTAAACATCTTCAGTTTTATCAGAAAATGACTCTGCTTCCTTTTTCTTTTTCTTTTTTGAAAATGATGTCAGTTTATTGGACCAAAACATGCAATAAGGCACTTTTAAACTTTTAATGATGGTATTTTCCCCCCTCTGGCAAATAGTGTTTTATTAGATATTTTCTTTTTTTTAATTGGATATATTCTATATTTACAATTCATTTCCTTTTTCTGGTTATTTGTGTGCTTATCATTGCATCTGAGTTCTTTTTCAAAAACATCTTCAATTTCATGAATTAACTTAAGTTATCCTCAATTTTATCATACATATGTTAGAGGAAAATATCAGTTTTATAGGAAAATGTCTCCACTTCTTTTTGCAATTACATTCTAATTGTATTTGTATGTGTACCATTGTATCTGTGAAAATTTCCACAATAATTTTCAATTTTCAAATTTTTCCTATGAATTTCCCTTATTTGATGTGAAACATGTTATATGAAATCTGTTTTATCAAGACAAGTCTCCACTTTCTTTTTCAATTATGTCATAATTGTAATTGTGCGCCTATCACTGTATATGAGATTTTTCAAAGAAAATCTTCAATTTTATCAGATATCCTATGCAATCCTCAATTTTATCATAGATATGTTAAATGAAAATCTTTGGTTTTATGAGAAAATGCCTCATCGTTTTTCAATTGAATTCTAATAGTATTTGAAAGCTTATCATAGTATCAGAGTTTTTTTGCAAAAGAATCTTCAATCTTATAAATTATCCTAAGTTTTCCTCAATATTATCACACATACGTTAGAAGAAAATCTTCAGTATTATAGGAAATTAGCTCCACTTCCTTTTTCAATGACATTCTAACTGTATTTGTATGCTTACCATTGTATCTGTAAAAATTACCAGAAAATCTTCAATTTTTAATTTTTTTCCTATGAATTTCCCTTACTTTATCAGAAATATGTTATGCAAAATCTTTAGATTTTTCAGAAAATATCTCCACTTTCTTTCCAATTATCTGATAATTCTACTTGTATGCATATCATTGTGACAGTTTTTCAAAAATATCTTCAATTTTATCAGATATCCCATGTAACCCTCAATTTTATCATGCATATTTTTGTTTGTTTTGAAGACAAGATTTCTCTGAGTAGCTTGGGCTGTCTGGGAACTCACTCTGTATACCAGAATGGCCTCGAACTCAGAAATCAACCTGCCTCTGCCACCCTAGTGCTGGGATTACAGGCATGCACCACCATCGCCCAGCTTATCATGTATATTTTTGATGAAAATCTTCAGTTCTATCATAAAATGTATCCACTAAACTTTTCAATTGAATTCTAATTATATTTGTATGACTATCATTGTATTAGAGGTTATTTTTTCAAAAAATCTTCAATTTTATACATTATCTTATATTATCCTCAATTTTATCATACATGTTAGATGAAAATCTTCATTACTTTACAAAAATGTCTCCATTTCCATTTTCAATTACATTCTACTTGTATTTATATATCTACAAATATAACTGAGATTTTTTAAATAATATTCAATTTTATAAATTATGTTATGTTATCTACATATTAGATGAAAATCTTCAGTTTTATATGAAAATGTCTCCACATCTCTTTTAGTTATATTCTAATTGTATTTTATGCCTATCATTGTATCTAAGTTTTGTCCAAATAAGACTTCAATTTTATCAATTACCTTAGTAATCCTCTATATTATCATATGTATATTAGATGAAAATCTTCAGTTTTATCAGAAAATATTCCACTTTGTTTTTCAGTTGTATTATAATTTTATTTCTATTCCTATCATTGTTTCTGAGTGGTTTTCCAAAAAAAATTAATTTTATAAATTACCTTATGATATCCTAATTTTATCATATGTGTTATATGAAAATTTCAGTTTGACATGAAAATGTCTCCACATCATCCTGCAGTTATATTCTAAATATGTTTGTATGCCTATCATTGTATCTGAGTTTTTTCCCAAAAAACATCTTCAATTTTTTCAGTTATCATACACAATTCTCAATTTTATGATACATATATTAGATTAAAATCTTCAGTTCTACCAGAAAACATCTCCACTTCCCTTTTCAATTACATTCTAATTATTTTGATGCCTATCATTGTATCTGAATTTTTCTCAAAATGATCTTAAATTTTATCAGTTATCCTATGTAACCCTCAATTTTATCATGCATATATTTGATCAAACACATCATTTCTATAAGAAAATATCCCCACTTCCCTTTTCAATTATACTCCAAATGTATTTGTATGCAGAACATTGTATCTGAGTATTTGTCCAGATAAATCTTCAATTTGATCAATTATCTTATTTAATCCTCAATTTTATATAAAATTATATATACATATATACATAATTTTATATAACATACATATGATATAATGAGGATATCATAAGGACATTTATGAAATTAAAGTTTTTGGAAAAACAATGAGATACAATGATAGGCATAGATATATTATTAGAATACAAATGAAAAATTAAGTGGAGACATTTTCTGATAAAACTGGATTTTAATCTAATATATGTACAATAAAATAAGTGAATCCTAGAGTAACTGATAAATTTGAAGTTTTATTTGGACAAAACACAGATAGGCATAAAAATACAATTAGAAAATAACTAAAAGAGACATGGAGACATTTTCATATAAAACTGAAGATTTTAATATAATATATGTATGATAAAATGAGGACAACAACATAATTTATAAAACTGAATTTTTAAAAAAAACTAAGATACATTGATAGGCATATAAATACAATTAGAATGTAATTGAAGAAGGAAATGGAGACATTTTCATAAAGTAATGAAGATTTTCATTTAACAAATGTATTATAAAATTGAGGATAACATAAGATAATGTATAAAATTGAAGATTTTTTGAAAAAACTCAAATATAATGATCTCCATACTAATATAAATAGAATTCAATTGAAAAAGTTAGTGGAGAAATTTTATGATAGAACAGAAGATTTTTATCTAAAATATCCTTGATAAAATTGAGGATTATATAGGATATTTGATAAAATTGAAGATTTTCTTGGAAAAATCTCACATACAATGATAGGCATACAAATAAAATTATCAGATAATTGAAAAGTAGGTGGATATTCTAAATAAGGCTGATATGAACATAGTGGAGCATGTATACTTATTGCATGCTGGCAAATCTTCTGGGTATATTCCCAGGAGTGGTATGGCTGGGTCCTCTGGAAGTATCATGTCCAGTTTTCTGAGGAACCGCCAGCCTGATTTCCAGAGTGGTTGTACCAGCTTGCAGTTCCAACAGCAGTGGAGGAGTGCTCCTCTTTCTCCACATCCATGACAACACCTGATGTCTTCTGAGTTTTTGATCATAGCCATTCTGACTGGTGTGAGGTGAAATCTCAGGGTTGTTTTGATTTGCATTTCTCTAATGACTAATGATGTTGAACATTTTTTAAGGTGTTTCTCAGCCATCCAAATTTCTTCAGATGAAAAGTCTTTGTTTAGCTCTGCACCCCATTTTTGGATCGGGTTATTTGGTTTTCTGGGGTCTAACTTCTTGAGTTCTTTGTATGAATTAGATATTAGCCCTCTGTTGGATGTGGGGTGGGAGAACCCAGATGTCCATCAATGGAGGTATGGATACAAAACATGGAGTAATATTCAGCCATTAGAAACAATGAATTCATGAAATTCTTAGAGAAATGGATGGAGCTGGAGAACATCATACTAAGTGAGGTAACCCATTCTCAAAAGAATACCCATGGTATGCACTCACTGATAAGTGGATATTAGCCTAGACTCTTGGGACATCAAAGACACAATCCACATATCAAATCATAATCGACAAGTAGGAAGGAGTGGACAGTGGTGATCGAAAGGATCAAAACATCAGTGTAGGGAAACACCAGGACAGGGAAGTGGGAAGGGGTGCATGGGGGAACAGGGGCAGGGAAAAGTCATGTAGGTCCTTTGGGGGATGGGGAACCAGAAAAAGGGAAATGAAATGTAAATATAGAATATATCCAATAAAAAAAAGAAAGGAAAAGTAGGTGGAAACATTTTCTGAAGCCAATTATGATTTTGTATAACATATTTCTGATAAAGAAAGGGGAATTCATAGGAAAAAATTAGAAATTGAAGATATTTGTGGTAATTTTTATACTTTCAATGGTATGCATAAAATACAATTAGAATGTAATTGAAAAAGGAAGTGGAGACATTTTCCTATAAAACAGGATTTTCCTCTTACCTTTGTATGATAAACAGGATAATTTAAGGTAAATTATGAAATTGATGTTTTTGGAAAAAAACTCAGATGCAATGATAAGCAAACAAATACAATTAGAATACAATTGAAAAAGAAAGAATAGACATTTTGTGATAAAACTGAAGATTTTTATCTAAAATATGCATAATTAAATTGAGAATTACAAAGGATAATTGATAAAATTGAAGATTTATTCAGAAAAAACTTGTATACAATGATCGGCATGCAAATACAATTAGAATACAATTGACAAAGGACATGGAGGCATTCTGTTAATTCTGAAGATTTACATCTAACTTATGTATGATAAAATGGATGATAACAGGAACATTGATAAAATTGAAGATTTTGTGATAAAATCTCAGATACAATGGAAGTCATACAAATTCAACTATAAAAAAGTGAAAAAGAAAAGTGGAGATATTTTCTGATAAAACTGAAGCTTTTTGTATATTGCTTCTGAGAAAATTATGGAAATTCATGGGAAAATGTTAAAATTTGAAGAATTTTGTCATAATTTTATATATATATATAATTGTCGGCACACAAATAAATAAGATAGTTGAAAATGGAAGTGGAGATAATTTCTGATAAATCTGAAGAATTTTGCATAACATATATCTGATATAATTATGGAAATTTGTAAGAAAACTGTAAAATTTGACAATTTTTGTGGTAATTTTCACAGATGCAATGATAGGCTTACAAACACAATTGAAAGTTAATTGAAGAAAGGAATTGAGACATTTTCTAATAAAACTGAAGATTTTCATCTAACAAATATATGAAAAGGGAGGATAACATAAGATAATTTATAAAATTGAAGATATTTTGGAAAATAAAAACTCAGATACAAGGATAAGCATACAAATACAAATAGAGTATTATTGAAAAAGGAAGAGGACACAGTTATATCGAGAACTGAAGATTTCATCTAACATATGTATGATAAAATTAAAGATTACATAAGAAAATTGATAAAATTGAAGATTTATTTGGAAAAATACTCAGATACAATGATCTGCATACAAATACAATTAGAATATAATTGAAAAGAGAAGTTGAAATATTTTCTGATAGAATGGAATCTTTTCATCTAACATATGCATGATAAAATTGAGGATTACATAGGATAACTGATAAAATTTCAGATTTTTTTGAAAAACCACTCATATACAATGACAGCCATCCAAATTGAATTATCACACAATTGTAAAGGGAAGTGGAGATATGTCCTGGTAGAAGTGAAGATTTTAATCAAACATATGTATCATAAAATTGATGATTACATATGACAACTGATAGAATTCAAGATTTTCTTTGGAAAAAAATCAGATACAGTGATTGGCATACAATTAGAATTATCACTTATTTGAAAATGAAGTGGAGATATTTTCTGACAAAACTGAAGATTTCATATGGCATATTACTCATAAAGTTAGGGAAATGCATAGGAAATATTTAAAAATTGAAGGCTTTGTGGTAATTTTCACAGATACAATAGTAAGCATACAAATACAATTAGAATGTAATTTAGAAAGGAAGTGGAGACATTTTCATATTAAACTGAAGATTTTCCTCTAACATAGGTGGGATAAAATTGAGGAAAACTTAGGATAATTTATAAAATTGAAGATTCTTTTGCAAATAACTCAGATAAAATGATAAGCTTACAAATACTATTAGAATTTGATTGAAAAAGGAAGATGAGGCATTTTCTCATAAAATTGAAGATTTTCATTTAACATATGCATGTCTATAATTGAGGATTACATAGGATAACTAAGTAATTTGTTGAAATTCTCTAGAAAAATGGCAGATACAATGATAGGCATACAAATACAATTAGAATATGATTGAAAAAGGAAGTGGAGACATTTTATGTTAGAACTGAAGATTTTTATCAAAATGTGCATGATAAAATTGAAAATTACATAAGATATCTTATAAAATTGAAGATTTTTTTGAAAAAAATCTCACATACAATGATAGGCCTTCAAATAGAATTGTCAGATAATTGAAAATGAAGTGGAGAGATTTTTTGATAAAACTAAAGATTTTGTATAAAATATTTCTGATAAAGTAATGGAAATTCATAAGAAAAATTTAAAAATTGAAGATTTTTCTCATAATTTTCACAAAAAATTGGTAAGTATACAAATACAATTAGAATGTAATTGAAAATGGAAGTGGAGCAAATTTCCTATAAAACTGAAGATTTTCCTCTCACATATGTTTTATAAAATTGAGGTAAACATAGGATAATTTATAAAATTGATGATTTTTTTTGCAAAAAAATATCAGATACCATATAGGCATACAAATACAGTTAGAATACAATTGAAATAGGATGTGGAGACATATCTGTTAATTCTGAAGCTTTACATCTCACTTATGTATGAAAAAAATGGATGATAACATAAGAAAATTGAGAAAATTGAAGATTTTTTGATAAAAATCTCAGATACAATGAAAGGCATACAAATAGAGCTATATATAAGACAAAAAGAATGTGGAGACATTTTCTGATAAAACTGAAGATTTTGTGTAACATTTCTGATATAATTATGGAAATTCATGTGAAGATGTTAAAATTTGAAGTTTTTGTGGTAATTTTCAGAGATACAATGGTAGGCACACTGATAAATAATAATAACGTTGAAAAAGGAAGTGAAGATATTTTCTGATAAATCTGAAGAATTTTCTATAACACATATCTGATAAAATTATGGAAATTCTAAGGAAAATTCTAAAGTTTGTATTTTTTGTGGTAATTTTCACAGATACAACAAAAGGATAATGAACACAATTAGAATGTAATTGAAAAAAGGAATACAGAAATTTTCTGTTAAAACTGAAGATTTCATAGAATATATTTCAGGTAAAATAAGAGAAATTCATAGTTAAAATTTAAAAATTGAAGATTTTTGAGGTAATTTTCACAGATACACTGGTAAGCATACAAATACAATTAGAATGTAAATAAGACAGGAACTGGAGCCATTTTCCTATAAAACTGAAGAAAATCCTCTAACATATGTATGTTAAATTGAGGATAATATAAGATTATTGATAAAATTGAAAAAATTTTGAAAATAAACTCAGATGAAATGATAAGCATACAAATCAAATTAGAATACAATTAAAAAGAAAGAAGAGACATATTCTGATAAACCTGAAGATTTTCATCTAACATGTGTATGATAAAATTGAGAATTCCATAGGATAATTGATAAAATTTAAGATTTATTGAGACAAAAACTCGGATGCAATTATAGGCATACAAAACAATTAGAATACAATTGAAAAAGGAACTGAAGACATATTCTGTTAATTCTACAGATTTACATCTAATGTATATATGATAAAATTCAAGATAACTGGAAAATTGATAAAATTGAAGATTATTTTGATAAAATCTCTGATTCAATGACAGGCTTAAAAAAACAATAGCATTATAAGCAAAAAAGAAAATGGAAATATTTTTTGAAAAAAACTGAAGATTTTTCTATAATATTTCTGATAAAATTATGGAAATTTATGAGAAAATATTAAAATTTGAAGTTCTTTGTGGTATTTTTCACCGATACAGTGTGAGATACACCAATAATAATAATATAGTTAAAAAGGAAGTGGAGATATTTTCTAATAAATCTGAAGAATTTTGTATAACATATATCTGATAAAATCATGTAAATTCATAGGAAAACTCTAAAATTTCTAGATTTGTGTTGTAGTTTTCACAGATACAATGATAGGCTTACAAACACAATTAGAATGTAATTGAGCAAAAGAATACAGATATTTTCTGATAAAACTGGAGATTTTCATCTTACAAATGTATGTTAAAATTGAGGATAACATAAGATCAGTAACAAAATTGAAGACATTTTGGAAAACAAAATCTCAGATAAAAGGATAGGCATATAAGTACAACTAGAGTATTATTGAAAAAGGAAGAAGACACATTTTAGTAAAGAACTGAAGATAGTCATCTAACATATGTGTGACAAAATTGAGGATTACATAAGATAATTGAAAAAATTAAAATTTTACTTGGAAAAACTCAGATATAATGATCTGCATACAAATAGATTTTGAATATAATTGAAAAGGAAGTGGAGATATTTTCTGATAGAACTGAATAGTTTCATCTAAAATATGCATGTAAAAATTGAGAATTACATAAAATAACAGATATAATTTAGATCTTTGAAAAATATCTCAGATATAATGTTAGGCATCCAAATATATCTAGAATATAATTGAAAAGAGAAGTGGAGACATTTTCTGGTATAACTGAAGATTTTAATCTAACATTTGTCATAAAATAGAGGAGTACATATAATAACTGATAAAATTAGAGATTTTTTTTGAAAAAATCTCAAATACAATGAGAGGCATACAAATAGAATTATCACATAATTGAAAATGAAGTGGAGACATTTTCTGACAAAAGTGAAGATTTTATGTAACATAATACTGATAAAGTAAGGGATATTCATAGGAAAAATTTAAAAATTGGAAAATTTGTGGCAATTTTCACAAATAAAATGATAGGCATACAAATACTATTAGAATGTAATCAAAAAACGAAGTGGAGACATTTTCATTTAAAGTTCAAAATTGTCCTCTAACATATCTATGATAAAATTGAGGATAACTTAAGATAATTTATAAAATTGAAGATTTTTGAAAATATCTCAAATAAAATGATAGGCATACAAATGCATTTAGAATATAATTTAAAAATGTAGTAGAGAAATTTTCATACTCAATTGAAGATTTTCATATCACACATATATGATAAGTGAGGATATCATAAGGTAATTTATAAAATTCAAGATTATTTGGAACAAAAACCTCAGATGGAAGGATAGGCATAGAAATACAATTAGAATACAATTAAAAATCCAAGTGGAGACATTTTCAGATAAAACTGAATATTTTCATCTAACATATGTGTGATAAAATAGAGGATTACTAGTATAATTGATAAAACTGAAGATTTATTTGTACAAAACTTAGATACAATGATAGGCATAAAAATACAATTAGAATACAACTCAAACAGATGTGTAGATATTTTCATATAAAACAGAAGATTTTCATCTAATGTATGTATAATAAAAATGAGGATAATATAAGATAATTTATAACATTGTATATATTTTTAAAAGAATACAGATACTACGATAGACATAAATACAATTAGAATGTAATTGAAAGAGGAGTGGAGACATTTTCATAAAGAATTAAAGATTTTCATCTGACATATGTATGATAAAATTGAGGATAACGCAAGATAATGTATAAAATTGCAGATTTTTATGTTGAAACTCAAATACAATGATAGCCATACAAATACAATAAGAATTCAATTGAAAAAGGAAGTGGAGACATTTTATGATAGAACTGAATATTTTCATTTAAAATATGCATGAAAAATTGAGGATTACATAGGATATCTGATAAAATTGAAGATTTTTTTGGAAAAATCTCAGATACAATGATAGGCATACAAAATGATTAGAATATAATTAAAGGATGACATGAAAACATTTTCCTATAAAACTGAAGATTTTCATATAACCTACATATGATAAAATGAGGATATCATAATGTAATTTATAAAATAAAATATTTTTTTGAAAAACACTCAGGTAGAATGATAGACATAAAAATACAATTAGAATACAACTGAAAAATGAAGTGGAGACATTTTCTGATAAAACTGACGATTTTTATCTAACATATGTATGATAAAATAAACGATTACTAGGGTAACTGATAAAATTGAAGATTTATTTGGACAAATCTCAGATATAATGATAGGCATAAAAATACAATTAGAATATAACCAAAAAGATGTAGAGATATTTTCATAAAAAACTGAGGATTTTCATCTAATATATGTATGATAAAAATGAGGATTACATAACATAATTTATAAAATTGAATATTTTTTAAAAAAATCTCAGATACATTGATAGGCATATAAATACAATAAGAATGTAATTGAAAAAGGAAATGGAAACATTTTCATAAAGAAAGGAAGATTTTTCATCTAACTTATGTATGATAAAATTGAGGGTAACGTAAGATAATGTATAAAATTGAAGATGTTTTTGAAATAAACTCAAATACAACGATAGCCATACAAATGTAATTAGTATTCAATTGAAAAAAAGAGCTGGAGACATTTTATGATAGAACCGAAGATTTTCAACTATAATCTGCATGATAAAATTGAGGATTACATAAGATATCTGATCAAATTACAGATTTTTTGGATAAATCTCACATGCAATGATAGGCATACAAATAGAATTATCAGACAATTGAAAAGGAAGTGGAGAAATTTTCTGGTAAAACTAAAGATTTCATATAAAATATTACTGATAAAGTAAGGGAAATTCATAGGAAAAATTTAAAAAATTGAAGATTTTTGTGGTAATTTTCACAGAAACACATGTAAGCATACAAATACAATTAGAATATAATTGAAAAATGAAGTGGAGCCATTTTCCTATAAACCTGAAGATTTTCCTCTAACATATGTGTGATGAAATTGAGGAAAACTTAGGATAATTTATAAAGTTGATGATTGTTTTTAAAAAATCTCAGGTACAATTATAAGCTTACAAAAACTATTAGAATTCATTTGAAAAAGGAAGACAAGACATTTTCTCATAAAACTGAAGATTTTCATCAATTATATGTATTATAAATTTAAGGATAACAAGATAATATTTAAATCTTAAGATATTTTGGAAAATGAATACTCGGATACAATGATAGGCATACAAATACAATTATAATGCAATTGAAAAAGGAACTGGACAAATTTTGTGATAGAAGTGAAGATTTTCATCTAACATATATATGATAAAATTGAGGAATATTTAGGATAACTGATAAAATTGCCAATTTTCTTTGAATAATCTAAGATTCAATGATAGGAACACAAATAAAATTATCACATAATTGAAAAAGGAAATGGAGACATTTTCTTATAAAATGGAAGATTTCATATAAAGTTTCATATCAAATAAGGGAAATTAATTGGAAAATTTAAAAAATATAATATTTTTGTGGTATTTTTCACAGATACAGTGGTACAAATACAAATACAATTAGAATGTAATTGCAAAAAGAAGTGGAGACATTTTCCTATAAAACTGAAGATTTTCCTCTAACATATGTATGATGTAATTGAGGATAACTTAAGTTGCTTCATGATATTGAAGAATTTTTTGATAAAAACTCTGATGAAATGATCAAGCATACACATACAATTAGAATACAATTGAAACAGAAAGAGGAGACATTTTCTGATAAAACTGAAGATTTTTGTCTAATATATGCATGATTAAAATGAAAATTACATAGGATAATTTATAAAATTGAAGATTTATTGAAAAAGGAAATGGAGACATTTTCTCATAAAACAGAAGATTTCATATAACGTTTTATATCAAATAAGGGAAATTAATGGGAAAATTTAAAAAATATATTTTTGTGGTATTTTTCACAGATACAATGGTACACATACAAATACAATTAGAATGTACTAGAAAAAACTCAGATCAAATGATAGGCATACAAATACAATTAGAATAAAATTGAAAAAGGACCAGGAGACATATCATGTTAATTATGAAGCTTTACATCTAACTTATGGATGATAAAATGGATGATAACTTAGGAAAACTGATATAATTGAAGAATTTCTTGATAAAATCTCAAATACAATGAAAGGCATACCTATACAATTATAAAAAAGAGAAAAAGAAAGTGGAGACATTTTCTGATAAAACTGAAGATTTTTGTATAACATTTCTGAATAAATTGGGGAAATTCATGTGAAAATGTGAAAATTTGAAGATTTTTGTTTTAATTTTCACAGATACAAAGTTCAGCACACAATTAAAAAATGATATACTTGAAAAAGGAAGTGGAGATATTTTCTGATAAATCTGAAGAATTTTGCATAACATATATCTGATAAAATTATGGAAATTCATAGGAACACTGTAAAATGTGAAGATTTTTGTAGTATTTTTCACAGACACAATGGTAGGCATACAAATAAATAATAATATAGTTGAAAAAAGAAGTAGAGATATTTCTGGATAAATCTGAAGAATTTTGCATAACGTATATCTGATAAAAATTTGGAAATTCATAAGAAAACTATAATTAGCAGATTTTTGTGGTAATTTTCACAGAAACAATGATAGGCTTACAATCATAATTAGAATGTAATTGAAAAGAGGAATAGAGACATTTTCTGATAAAACAAAATTTTCATCTAACACATGTATGTTAAAATTGAGGATTACATAAGGTAGTTTATGAAATTGAAGATATTTTGGAAAACAAAAACTCAGATACAAGGATAGGCATACAAATACCACTAGAATATGATTGAAAAAGGAAGAGGACAAATTTTGGAAAGAACTGAAGATTTTCATCTAACATATGTATGATAAAATTGAGGATTGCATAAGATGATTGATAAAATTGAAGATTTATCTGAAAAATACTCAGATACAATGATCTGCATACAAATGCAATTAGAATATAATTGAAAGCTCTTGGTGTTCTGTTGAGGAACTTTCCCCCTAAACCAATGTCCTCACGGGTCTTCACCAGTTTCTTTTCTATTAATTTTAGTGTGTCTGGTTTAATGTGGAGATTCTTGATACACTTGGAGTTGATCTTAGTACAAAGAGATAAGAGTGGATCAATTCTCATTCTTCTGCATGTTGACCTCCTGTTGAGTCAGCACCATTTGTTGAAAAGCCTGTCTTTTTTCCACTGGATGTTTTCAGCTCGATTGTCAAAAATCAATTGGCCAAATATGTGTGGGTTCAATTCTGGGTCTTCAATCCTATTCCATTGATCCACCTTGCTGTCACTGTACCAATACGATGCAGTTTTTAACATTACTGCTCTGTAGTATTGCTTGTGGTCTGGGATATTGATTCTCCCAGAAGTTCTTTTACTGGTGATGATAGTTTTAGCCATCCTGGGTTTTTTGTTATTCCACAGGAATTTGAGAATTGCTCTTTCTAACTCTATGAAGAACTGAGTTGGGATTTTGATGGGGATTGTGTTGGATCTGTATATTGCTTTTGGCAAGATTGCCATTTTAACTACATTGATCCTGCCAACCCACAAGCATGGACGATTTTTCCATTTTCTGAGGTCTTCTTCCATTTCCTTCCTCGGAGACCTGAAGTTTTTGTCATACAAATCTTATACTGGTTAGAGTCACACCAAGATACTTTATATTATTTGTGGATATTGGGAAGGGTGTCCTTTCCCTATTTTCTTTCTCAGCCTGCATATCCTTTGAGTATAGGAAGGCTACTGATTTGCTTGGGTTGATATTATAACCAACCACTTTGCTGAAGTTGTTTATAAGCTGTAGGAGTTTCTGGTTGAGTTTTTGGGTCACTTAAATATACTATCATATCATCTGCGAATAGTGATGTTTGACTTCTTACTTTCAAATTTGTATCCCTTTCACTTCCATATGTTTTCGAATTGCTCTAGCTGGTACCACATGTACTATATTGAAAAGATATGGTGAGAGGGGGCAGCCTTGTCTAGTCTTTGATTTTAGTGGGATTGCTTCAATTTTCTCTCCATTTACTTTGATGTTGGATACTGGTCTGCTGTAAAATGCTTTTACTATGTTTAGGTATGGGCCTTGAAAACTAAAAAAGTGTCTGCAAGGCAAAAGAAACTGTCAAAAGGACAAATTGGCAACCAACAAATTTGTAAAAGATTTCCACCAACCCTACATCTGACAGAGGGCTAATATCCAATGTATACAAAGAACTCAAGAAGTTAGACCCCAGAAAACCAAATAACCCTATCTAAAAATGGGGTACAGAGCTAAACAAAGACTTTTCACCTGATGAGATTCGGATGGCTGTGAAACACAATAAAATGTTCAACATCATTAGTCATTAGAGAAATGCAAATCAAAACAACCCTGAGATTTCACCTCACACCAGTCAGAATGGCTAAGATTAAAAACTCAGGAAACAACAGGTGTTGGTGAGGATGTGGAGAAAGATGAGCACTCCTCCACTGTTGGTGTGACTGCAATCTGGTACAACCAACTCTGGAAATCAGTCTGGCGGTTCCTCAGAAAACTGAACGCAATACTTCCAGAGGACCCAGCCATATCACTATTGGGCATATAACCAGAAGATTCCTCAGCATGCAATAAAGATACATGCTGCACTATGTTCACAGCAGCTTTATTTATAATAGCCAGAAGTTGGAAAGAACCCAGATGTCCCTCAACGGAAGAATGGATAAAAAATGTGGTATATATACACAATGGAGTACTATTCAGCCATTAGAAATAATGAATTTATGAAATTCTTAGAGAAATGGTTGAAGCTGGAGAACATCATCCTGAGTGATGTAACCCAGTCTCAAATGAATACCCATGGTATGCACTCATTGATAAGTGGATATTAGCCTAGAATCTTGGGACACCAAAGACAAAATCCACATCCCAAATTATGTCAGACAAGAAGGAAGGAGTGGACCCTGGTACTTGAAAGGCATGGACTCTGGTCCTTGAAAGGCTCAAAGCATCAGTGTAGGGGGATACCAGAACAGGGAAGTGGGAAAGGGTGGATGGCAGAACACAGGGATAGAAAAGGGCATGTGGGACCTTTGGGGGGCAGGGAAACTGGAAAAGGGAAATGAAATGTAAATATAGAATATATCCAATAAAAAATTGAAAGAAAATAATATTGAAAAGGGAAGTGGAGATATTTTCTGATAGAACTGATGATTTTCATCTAAAATATGCATGATAAAATTAAGGGTTACACTGGATAACTGATAAAATTTTAGATTATTTTGAAAAAATGCTCAGATACAATAATAGGTATCAAAATATAATTTGAATATAATTGAGAAGGAAAGTGGAGATATTTTCTGGTAGAACTGAGGTTTTTAATCAAATATATGTATCATAAAATTGAGGATTGCCCATGATAACATATAAAATTGAAGATTTTTTTGGAAAAAAACTCAGATACAATTATAGGCATACAAATAGAATCATCACATATTTGAAAATGAATAGAAGACATTTTCTTACAAAACTGAATATTTCATATAGCATATTAATGATAAAGTAAGGGAAAGTCATAGGAAAATTTAAAAATTGAATTTTTGTGGCAATTTTTACAGATACAATGAAAGGCATACTAATACAATTAGAATGTAATCTAAAAGTGAAGTGGAGACATTTTTATTTAAAATTGAAGACTCTTCTAAAATAATTAAGATAAAATTGACAATAACAAAGATAATTTATAAAATTGAAGATTATTTTGAAAAAAATCAGATAAAAGGATAGGTATGCAAATACATTTAAAATATAATTATAGGAGGCACTGGAGACATTTTCATATAAACGTGTAGATTTCCATATAACATACTTATGATAAAATGCAGATATCATAGGTAATTTATAAAATTAAAGATTTTTTGTAAAAACACTCAAATACAATTATAGGTATCAAAATATAATTTGAATATAATTGAAAATAAAGTGGAGATATTTTCTGGTAGAACTGAAGTTTTTAATCCAACATATGTATCATAAAATTGAGGATTACACCTGATACCTTATAAAATTGAAGATTTTTTGGGGAAAAAAACTCAGATACAATTATAGGCATACAAATAGAATTATCACATATTTGAAAATGAATAGGAGACATTTTCTTAAAAACCTGAATATTTCGTATAGCATATTCATGATAAAGTAAGGGAAAGTCATAGGAAAAATTAAAAAAGTGAATATTTTGTGGCAATTGTTACAGATACAATGGTAGGCATACAAAAACATTTAGAATGAAATCTAAAAATGAAGTGGAGACATTTTTATTTAAAAATGAAGACTTTCCTCTAAAATATATATGATAAAATTGAGGATAACAAAGAATTTATAAAATTGAAGATTATTTTGAAAAAAATTAGATACAAGGATAGGCATACAAATACATTCGGATTATAATTAAAGAAGGCAGTGGAGACATTTTTATCTAAAAGTGAAGATTTTCATATAACATGCTTATGATAAAATGTGGATATCATTAGATAATTTATATAATTAAAGATTTTTTGAAAAAACATTCAGATAAAATGATAGGCATAAAAATACAATTTAATACAACTGAAAAACGAAGTGGAGACATTTTCTGATAAAACTGAAGATTTTCATCTAACATATGTATAATAAAATAAAGGATTACTAGGGTAATTGATAAAATTGAAGATTTATTTGAGCAAAACTCAGATGCCTTGATAGGCATAAAAATACTATTAGAAGATAAATAAAAGAGAAGTAGAGACATTTTCAAATAAAACTGAAGATTTTCATCTAATATATGTATGATAAAAATGAGGATAACAAAACATAATTTATAAAATTGTATATTATTTTAAAAAACCTCAGATACTTTGATGTGCCTATAAAGACAATTAGAATGTAATTGAAAAAGGAAATGGAGACATTTTCGTAAAGTAATGAAATTTTTCATCTAACATATGTATGATAAAATTGAGGATAACATAAGATAATATATAAAATTGAAGATATTTTTGAAAAAACCTCAAATGCAATCATAGTCATACAAATATAATTAGAATTCAATTGAAAAAGGAAGTGGAGCCATTTTATGATAGAACTGAAGATTTTCATCTAAAATCTGCATGATTAAAGTGAGGATTACATAGGATATCTGATCAAATTGAAGATATTTTTGAAAAATCTCACATACAATGATAGGCATATAAATAGAATTATCAGATAATTGAAAAGGAAGTAGAGATATTTTATGATATAACTAAAGATTTTGTATAACGTATTTCTGATAAAGTAAGGAAAATTAATAGGAAAAATTTAAAAATTGAAGATTCTCTGGTAATTTAAACAGATACAATGGCATGCATTCAAATAAAATTAAAATGTAACTTAAAAAGAAGTGGAGACATTTTCCTATAAAACTGAAAATTTTGCTCTAACATATGTGTGATAAAATAGAGGAAAATATAGGATCATTTATAAAATTGATGTTTTTTTTGCAATAAACAGATACAATGATAAGCTTACAAATAATATTAAATTCAATTGAAAAAGTAAGATGAGGTATTTTCTCATAAAACTGAAGATTTTTATTTAACATATGTATGATAAAATTGAGGATTATGTGGATAACTGATCAAACTGAAGATATTCTCTAGAAAAATCTTAGATACAATGATATGCATACAAACACAATTAGAATATAATTGAAAAGGAGGTGGAGATATTTTTGTATAAAACTGAAGATTTTCATCTAACATATGTATGATAAAATTGAGGATAACATAAGATAATTTTTAAATCTGATATTATTTTTGAAAAAGAAATCTCAAATACAATGATCAGCATGCAAATACAATTAGAATGCAAATGAAAAATAACGACATATCTTGTGATAGAACTGAAGGTTTTCATGTATCATATGTATGAGAAATTTGAGGATTACATAGGAAAACTGATGGAATTGAAGATTTTCTTTGAAAAATCTCTGATACAAAGATAGGCCTACAAATACAATTATCACAAATTTGAAAAAGGAAGTGCAGACATTTTCTGATAAAACTGAAGATTTCGTATAACATATTCATATGAAATAAGGGTAATTCACAGGAAAAAATTAAAAATTGAAGATTTTTGTGCTAATTTTCAAAGACACAATGGTATGCATAAAAATACATTTAGAATGTAATTGCAAAATGAAGTGGAGACATTTTCTTATAAAACTTAGGATTTTCCTCTGACATATGTATGATAAAATTGAGGATAACCTAAGTTATTTCATGAAATTGAAGATTTTTTGATAAAACTCTTAGATGCAATGATGAGCATACAAATAAAATTGAAAAAGAGGAGACATTTTCTGATAAAACTGAAGATTTTTATCCAACAAATGTATGATAAAACTGAGAATCACATAGGATAATTGATAAAATTGAAGATTTATTCAGAAAAATCTCGGATACAATGATAGGCATACAGATTAGATAGGCATACTATTAGAATACAATTGAACAAGGACATGGAGACATATTATGTTAATTCTGAAGCTTTACATCTAATGTATGGATGATAAAATGGATGAAAACTTAGGTAAATTGATAAAATTGAAGATTATTGTGATAAAATTTCAAATAAAATGAAAGTCATACAAGTACAACCATAAATAAGTAAAAAAAAGACAGTGGAGACATTTTCAGGTAAAACTGAAGATTTTTGTATAACATTTCTGAATAAATTATGGAAATTCATGTGAAAGTTGAAAATTTGAATATTTTTGTGGTAATATTCACAGATACAATGGTCAATATATAAATAAATAATAATATAGCTCAAAAAGGAATTGGAGATATTTTTGGATAAATCTGAAGAATTTTGCATAATGTATATCTGATAAAATTATGGAAATTCATAGGAAATCTGTACATTTAAAGATTTTCATAGTAATTTTCATAGATACAATGGAAGACAGAAATGAGTAATAATATAGTTGAAAAACTAAGTGGAGATATTTTCTGATAAATCTGATGAATTTTGCATAACATGTATGAAAAAATTATGGAAATTCATAAGAAAAATTTTAAATTTGAAGAATTTTCTGGTAATTTTCAGATATACAATGATGAGCTTAAAAACAGAATAAGAATGTAATTGAAAAAAGGTATAGAGACATTTTCTTATAAGATTTTCATCCAACAAATGTATGTTAAAATTGAGGATTACATAAGGTAGTTTATAAAATTTAAGATATTTTGGAAATAAAAAACTCAGATACAAAGATAGGCAAACAAATACAACTAGAGTATTGTTGAAAAGGGAAGAGGACACATTTTTGTAGCGAACTGAAGATTTTCATCTAAAATTTGTATGATAATGTTAAGGATTGCATAAAATAATTGATAAAATTGAAGATTTATTTGTAAAAATACACAGACACAATGATCTGCATACAAATACAATTAGAATTGAAAAGGGAAGTAGAGATATTTTCTCATAGAATTGAACCTTTTCATCTAAAATATGCATTATAAAATTGAAGATTACATAGGATAACTGATGTAATTTTATTTTTTTTTGAAAAATGATAGGCATCCAAATAGAAGTAGTATGAAATTGAAAATGGAATTGGAGATATTATCTAGTAGATCTGAGGATTTTAATCTAACATATATATCATAAACTTGAGTATTACATATGAAAACTGATAAAATTGAAGATTTTTTTGGAAAAAATCTCAGATACAAAGGTACGCATACAGATAGAATTATCACATATTTGAAAATTAATTAGAGACATTTTCAGACAAAACTGAAAGTTTCATATATCATATTACTGAAAGAACAAAGAAAAGTCATAGGAAAAAATTAAAATTGAAATTTTCTGTGGTAATTTTCACAGATACAAAGGTAGGCATACTAGAACAATTAGAATGTAATTGAAAAATGAAGTGGAGACACTTTTATTCAAAATTGAAGATTTTCCTCTAAAATATCTATGATAAAATTGGGGATAACTTAAGATTATGTGTAAAATAGAAGGTTTTTTTAAAAAACACTCAGATACATGACAGGAATACAAATACATAATTGAAGGAGGAAGTGGACACATTTTATATACAACTGAAGATTGTTATATAATATATGTATGATAAAATGAGGATATCATAAGGTAATTTATAAAATTAAAGACTTTTTGGAAAAACACACAGAAACAATGATAGACATAGAAACACAATTAGAATACACCTGAAAAAAGAAAGTGGAGGCAATTTCTGATAAAACTGAAGATTTTCACCATATGTATGATAAATTAAAGGATTACTAGGGTAATTGATAAAATTGAAGATTTTTTTGGACAAAACTCAGATAAAATGATAGGGATAAAAATACAATTAGAATATAAATAAAAGAGATTTGGAGACATTTTCATATAAAACTGAGGATTTTTATCTAATATATGTATAATAAAAATGAGAATAACAACATAATTTATAAAATTGAATATTATTTTAAAAAAACTCAGATACATTCATAGGCATATAAATAGAATTAGAATGTAACTGAAAAGGAAAATGGAGATATGTTCAAAAAGTAATAAAGATTTTCAACTATCACATATATGATAAAATTGAGGATAATATAAGATAATATATGAAATTGAAGATTTTTTTGAAGAAAACTCAAATACAATGATCACCATACTAATATAATTAGAATTAAATTGAAAAAGGAAGTGAAGACATTTTATGATAAAATTGAAGATTTTCATCTAAAATCTGCATGATAAGATGAAGATTACATTGTATATCTGGTAAAATTGAAACTTTTTTTTTGAAAAATCTCATATAGAATTATAGGCAAACAAATAGAATTATCCGATGATTGAAAAGGAAGTGGAGACATTTTCTGATAAAACTAAGATTTTATATAATATATTTCTGAAAAGGTAAGGGAAATTCATAGGAAAAATTTAAAAATTAATTTTTGGGGGGTAATTTTCACAAATACGATTGTAAGTATACAAATACAAATAGAATGTAATTAAAAAAGCAAGTGGAACCATTTTCCTATAAAACTGAAGATTTTCCTCTAACATATGTTTGATAAAATTAAGGAAAACCTAGGATAATTTATAAAATTGATGATTTTTTGCAAAAAATTCAGATACAATGATAAGCTTACAAATACTATTACAATTCAATTGAAAATTGAAGGCAAGATATTTTCTCATAAAACAAGATTTTCATTTAACATGTCTGATATAACTGAGGATTACATTGGATAACTTATTAAATTGAAGATATTCTCTAGAAAAATCTCAGATACAATGATAGGCTTACAAATACAATTGGAATATAATTGAAAAGGGAAGTGGAGACATTTTTGTATAAAACTGAATATTTTCATCTAATATATTTATGATAAATTTGAGGATAACATAAGATAATTTTTAAATCTGAAGATATTTTTGAAAAGAAAACTCAGGTACAATGATAGGCATACAAATACCATTAATATACAATTGAAAAAGTAACTGGACACATTTTATGATAAAACTGAAGATATTCATCAAACATGTATGATAAAATCAAGGATTACAAAGGATAACTGATAAAATTGATGATTTTCTTTGAAAAATCTCACATACAATAATAGGAATTTAAATACAATTATCACATAATTGAAAAAGGATGTGAAGATATTTTCTGATAAATCTGAAGAATTTTGCATAACATATCTGATAAAATTATGGAAATTCATAAGAAAACTGAAATTTGAGGATTGTTGTGGTAATTTTCACAGATGCAATGATAGGCTTACAAACACAATTAAAATGTAATTGAAAAAAGGAATAGAGATATTTTTGATAAAACTGAAGATTTTCATCTAATATATGTATGTTAAAGTTGAGGATTACATAAGATAATTTATAAAATTTAAGATCTTTTGGAAAACAAAACCTCAGTTACAAGGATAGGCATACAAATACAACTAGAGTATTATTGAAAAAGGAAGAGGAACAATTCTGAATATTTTCATCTAACATATTTATGATAAAATTGAGGATTACATAATTGCTAAAATTAAATATTTATTTGGAAAAATACTCAGATACAATGATCTGCATACAAATACAATTAGAATGTAATGGAAAGTGGAAGTGGAGACATTTTGGTTTTTGGTGTTTTGTTTTGTTTTTTGGGTTTTTTTTGTTTATTTTTTGTTTTTTGGGTTTTTTTTGGTAATTTCAAGACAGGGTTTCTCTGTGGAGCCCTGGCTGTTCTGGAACTCACTCTGTAGACCAGGTTGAACTCGAACTCAGAAATCTGCCTGTCTCTGCCTCCCAGAGTGCTGGGATTACAGGTGTGTGCCACCACTGCCCAGCTAAAAAGGCTTCTTTTTTGTTTGTATGTTTGTTTGTATGTTTGTTTGCTTGTTTGCTTGCTTGTTTTTAAGACAGGCTTTCTCTGTAGTTCTGGCTGTCCTGGAACTCACTCTCTAGACCAGGCTGGCAACATATTCGTAAAGAACTAAAGATTTTCATATAACATATGTATGATAAAATTTAGGATAACATAAGATAATGTATAAAATTGATGATTTTTTGAAGAAAACTCAAATACAATGATATCCATAAAAATATAATTAGAATTCAATTGAAAAAGGAAGTGGAGACATTTTATGATAACGGAATAGTTTTTATCTAAAACATGCATGATAAAATTGAAGACTGCATAGGATATATCATAAAATTGAAGATTTGATTTGGAAAAATCTCACATACAATGATAGGCATATGAATACAATTAGAATATAATTGAAAAGAAGGTGGAGACTTTTTTGTATGAAACTGAAGATTTTCATCTAACAGATGTATGATAAATTGAGGATAACATAATTTTTAAATATGAAGGTTTTTTTTTGAAAAAGGAAACTCAGATACAATGAGAGGCATACAAATACAATCAAAATACGATTGAAAAATGACCTCGGCAGCTTTACTGATAGATATGAAGATTTTCATCTAACATATGTATAATAAAATTGAGGATTACATAATATAACTGATAAAATTGAAGATTTTCTTTAAAAAATCTCAGGTAAAATTATAGGCATACAAAGGCAATTATCACATAATTGGAAAAGGAAGTGGAGAGGTTTTCTTATAAAACTGAAGATTTCATGTAACATATTTCATATAAAATAAGGGAAATTCACAGGAACAATTTAAAAATTGAAGATTTTTGTGGTAAATTACACAGATACAATTGTATGCATACAAACACAATTAGAATGTAATTGCAAAAAGAAGTGGAGACTTTTTTCTATAAACCTGAAATTTTCCTCTAACATATGTATGATAAAATTGAGGATAATTTAAGGTAATGTATAAAATTGAAGATATTTTGAAAAAACTCAAATGCAATGATAAGCATACAAATACAATTTGAATACAATTGAAAAAGGAAGAGGATACATTTTCAGATAAAATTGAAGATTTTTATCTAACATATATGTGATAAAATTGAGGATTACATACGATATAAAATTGAAGACTTATTCAGAAAAACTCTTGGATACAATGATAGGTATAAAAATACAATTAGATTTTAACTAATAGACACATGGAGACATTTTCATATAAAACTGAATATTTTAATTAAATATATGTATGATAAAAATGAGGATAACAACATAATTTAAAAATATGAATATTATTTAAAAATCCTTAGTTACATTGATAGGCATATGAATACAATTGGAATGTAATTGAACAGGGAAATGGAGACATTTTTGTAAAGTAATGAAGATTTTCATCTAACATATGTAAGACAACATTGAGGATAATAACATAAGATAATGTATAAAATTAAAGATTTTTTGAAATAAAAACCTCAAATACAATGATAGCCATACAAATATAATTAGAATTCAAATGAAAATGGAAGTAGAGACATTTTCTGTTAGAACTGAAGATTATCACCAAAAATAAGCATGATAAAATTGAGGGTTACATAGGATATCTGATAAAATTGAAGATATTTTTGGAAAAATCTCACATACAATCATAGGCATATAAATAGAATTATCAGATAATTGAAACAAAAGTGGAGACATTATTGTCTAACATATTTCTGATAAAGTAAGGGAAATTCATAGGAAAAATTTAAAAATTGAACATTTTTGTGGTAATTTTCACAGATACAATGGTCAACATACCAATGCAATTAGAATGTAATTGAAAAAGAAAGTGCAGCCAAACTCCAATAAAACTGAAGATTTTCATCTCACATATGTGTGATAAAATTGAGGAAAACTTAGGATAATTTATAAAATTGATGATTTTTTTGCAATATACTCAGATACAACGATAAGATTACAAATACTATTAGAATTCAGTTGAAAAAGGAAAACTAGACATTTTCTCATAAAACTGAAGATTTTCATTTAACATATGAATGATAAAATTGAGGATTATATAGGATAACTGATCAAATTGCATTTATTCTTTAGAAAAATCTCAGATACAATGATAGGCATACAAATACAATTAGAATATATTGAAAAAGGAGGTGGAGACATTTTTGTATAAAAGTAAAGATTTTCATCTAACATGTATGATAAAATTGAGGATAATATAAGATAATTTTTAAATCTGAAGATATTTTTGAAAAAGAAAACTCAGATAGAATGATAGGAATACAAATACAATTAGAATACAATTGAAAAAGATCTAGATATATTTTGTGAAGAAACTGAAGATTTTCATGTAACATATGTATGATAAAATTGAAGATTACATAGTATAACTGATAAAATAGAAGATTTTCTTCGAAAAATCTATGATACAAAGATAGGCGTGCAAATACAATAATCACATAAATGTAAAAGTGGAGACTTTTGATAAAACTGAAGATTTATTAAAACATATTTCATATAAAATAAGGGAAATTCATAGGTAAAATTAAAAATTGAAGATTTTTGTGGTAATTTTCACAGATACTATGGTATGCATACAAATAGAATTAGAATGTAATTGAAAATGGAAGTGGAGACATTTCCTGTAAAACAAGATTTTCCTCTAACATATGTATGATAAAATTGAGGATAACTAAAGGTAATTTATGAAATTGAAGATTATTTGAAAAAAAACTCATGCAATGATAAGCATACAAATACATTACAATGCAATTGAAAAAGGAAGAGGAGACATTTTCTGATAAAACTGAAGAATTTTATCTAACATGTGTATGATGAATTTGAGGATTACATAAGATAATTGATCAAATTGAAGATATATTCAGAAAAAACCTCGGATACAATGATAGGCATACAAATACAATTAGAATACAATTGAAAAAAGACGTGGAGACATATTCTGTTAATTCTGAAGCATTACATCTAACTTAAAATGTATGATAACATAGGATAATTGATAAAAATGACGATTTTTGTGATAACATCTCAGATACAATGAAAAGCATACAAATATAATTATAAATAATTGAAAAATAAATGAAGAATTTTTTGATAAATCTGAAGATTTTCACCTAACATATGTATGTTTAAATTGAGGATTACATAAGATAATTTAAAAAATTGAAGATATTTTGGAAAGCAAAACTCAGATACATGGTTAGGCATACAAATACATCTAGAGTATTACTGAGAAAAGAGGACACATTTTTGTAAAGAACTGAAGATTGCTATCTAACATATGTATGATTAAATTGAGGATTACATAAGATAATTGATAAAATTGAAGATTTATTTGGAAAAATTCTCAGATAAAATACTATGCATACAAATACAATTAGAATACAATTGAAAAGGAAAGTGGAGATATTTTCTGATAAGAGCTGAAGATTTTCATCTTAAATATGCATGATAAAATTGAGGATTACATAGGATAACTAACAAAATTTTAGATTTTTTTGAAAAAAAAACTCAGATAAAATTATAGGCACACAAATAGAATTATCAGATAATTGAAAAGGAATGTGGAGATATTTTCTGGTAGAACTGAAGATTTTAATCTAACATATATATCATAAAATTGAGGATTACATATGCTAACTGATAAAAATGAAGACCTTTTTGGAAAAAACTGAGATACAGTGATAGGCATACAAATAGAATTATCTCATAATTGAAAATGAAGTGGAGATATTTTCTGACAAGACTGAAGATTTCTTATAACATATTACTGATAAAGTAAGAGAAATTCATAGGAAAAATTTAAAAATCAAAAACTTGTCGTAATGTTCACAAATAAAATGGTAGGCATACAAGTACACTTAATATGTAATCTAAAAATGATGGGGAGATATTTTTATTTAAAATTGAAGCTTTTCCTCTAAAATATGTATGATAAAATTGAGAACAACATAAGCTAATTTATAAAATGTAAGATTCTTTGGAAAAAACTCAGATACAATGATAGGCATACAAATACTTTTAGAATATAATTAGAGGGTGAAGTAGAGACATTTTCATATAAAACTAAAGATTTCCATACAACATATATATGATAAAATGAGGATACCATAAGGTAATTTATAAAATTATAGATTTTTTGGAAAAACACTTAGATACAGTGATAGGCATAGAAATACAATTAGAATACAACAGAAATACGAAGTGGAGACCTTTTCTGATAAAACTGAAGATTGTCATCTAATATATGGATGATAAAATAAAGGATTACTCGGGTAATTGACAAAATTGAAGATTTCTTTTGAAAAAGCTCAGTTACACTGATAGGCATACAAATAGAATTATGTCATAATTGAAAATGAAATGGAGACATTTTCTGACAGAACTGAAGATTTCGTATAACATATTTCTGATAAAGTAAGAGAATGTCAGAAGAAAAATTTAAAAGTTGAAGATTTTGTGGGAATTTTCACAGATACAATGGTAGGAATACAAATACAATTAGAATGTAATTGAGAATGTAAGTGGAGAAATTTTCAATTAAAATTTAAAATTTTACTCTAACATATGTATAATAAAATTGAGGATAACAAGATAATATATAAAATTGAAGATTATTTTTAAAAAAATCAGATGCAATGATAGGCATACAAATACATTTAGAGTATAATTGAATGAGGAAGTGGAGAACTTTTCAATAAAACTGAAGATTTTTATATAACATACATATGAAATATTGAAGATATCACAAGGTAATTTACAAAATTAAAGATTTTTTGGAAAAAATCAGATAGAATGTTAGGCATAGAAATAGAATTAGAATACAATTGAAAAATGAAGTGGAGACATTTTCAGATAAAAATGAAGATTTTCATCTAAAATATGTTTGATAAAATAGAGTATTACTAGGGTAATTGATAAAATTGAACATTTATTTGTACAAAACTCTGATACACTGATAGGCATAAAAATAGAAATAGAATATAACTAAAACAGACATGAAGACATTTTCATATAAAACTGAAGATTTTCATCTAATGTATGTATGCTCAAAATTAGGATAACATAACATAATTTATAAAATTTGATATCTATTTTTAAAAAGTCACATACCTTCTTAGGCATATAGATACAATTAGAATGTAATGCAAAAAAGGAAGTGGAGATATTTTTGCAAATAACTGAAGATTTTCATCATACATATGTATAATAAAGTTGAGGATAACAGGAGATGATGTATAAAATTGATGATTTCTTGAAAAAAACTGAAATAAAATGATACCCATAGAAATAAAATTAGAATTCAATTGAAAAGGAAAGTGGAGACTTTTTATGATCGAACTGAAGATTTTCATCTAAGATATACATGATAAATATGAGGATTACATAGGATATCTGATAAAATTGAAGATTTTTTGGAAAAATCTCAGATAATATGACAGGCATACAGATAGAATTATCACATGATTGAAAATGAAGTGGACATATTTTCTGAAAATACTAAGGATTTCGTATAACATATTTCTGAAAAAGTAAGGGAAATTCTTAGGAAAATTTTTAAAAAATGAGGATTTTTGTGGTAATTTTCACAGATGCAGTGGTATGCATACAAATACTATTAGAATGTAATTGTAAAAGGATGTGGAGACTTTTTCTTATAAAACTGAAGATTTTCCTCTAACGTATGTTTGATAAAATTGAGGAAAGCTAAAGATAATTTATAAAATGGAAGAATTTTTTGCAAAAAAAAACCTCAGATGCAACGATAAGATGACAAATACTATTAGAATACAATTGAAAAAGGAAGACATTTTCTGATAAATCTGAAAAATTTCAATTAACATATGTATGATAAAATTGAGGATTACAAGCCGGACGATGGTGGCACACCCCTGTAATCCCAGCACTCGGGATGCAAAGGCAGGCAGATTTCTGAGTTCAAGGCCAGCCTGGTCTACAGAGTGAGTTCCAGGACAGCCAGGACTACACAGAGAAACCCTGTCTCAAAAAACCAAATAAGAAAAAAAATTGAAGATTACAAAGTATAACTGATTAAATTGAAGATTTTCTTAGAAAATTCTCAGATACAAAGATAGGCATACAAACACAATTAGAATATAATTGAAAATGTAGTTGGAGACTTTTCCCCAGTAAATCTTCAATTTTATCAGTTATCCTATGTAATCCTCAATTTTATCATATATATGTTAGATGAATATCTTTGGATCTTTACAAAAATGTGTCCTCTTCCTTTTTCAACAATACTCTAGTTGTATTTGTATGCCTATCCTTGTATCTGAGTTTTGGTTTTCAAAAAATCTTCAATGTTATAAATTATCTTATGTTATCCTCAATTCTAACATACATATGTTAGAGGATTTTCATTAGTTTTATAGGAAAATGGCTCCACTTCCTTTTTAAATTACATTCTAATTATATTTGTATGCTTACCATTGTATCTGTGAAAATTACCTCAAAAATCTTCAATTTTTAAATTGTAACTATGAATTTTCCTTACTTTACCTGAAATATCTTATATGAAATCTTCAGTTTTATCAGAAAATTTCTCTATTCCTTTTTTCAATTACATTCTAATTGTGTTTGTAAGCCCATCATTGTATCTGCGAACATTACCAAAAAATCCTTTAAATTTTAGTTTTCCTATGAATTTTCATAATTTTATCAGATATATGTTATGCAAAATTCTTCAGATTTATCAGAAAATATCTCCAATTTCTTTTACTGCTATATTATTATCTTTTGTTTGAGTACCATTCTATCTGTAAAAATGACCACAAAAATCTTCAAGTTTTAACATTTTCACATGAATTTCCAAAATTTTATTAGAAATATTATACAAAAATCTTCAGTTTTATCAGAAAATATCTCCACTTTCCTTTTAACATATATTCTAATTGTATTACTATGCCTTTAAGTATATCTGAGATTTTATCAAAAAAACTTTAAATTTCATCAAGTTTCCTATGTTATCATCCATTTTATCATACATATGTTAGGTGAAAATCTTAAGTTTTATACAAAAGAGTCTCCAGCTACTTTTTCAATTATATTTTAATTGTATTTGTATTCCTATCATTTTATGTGAGAATTTTCTAAGAAATTCTTCAATTTTATCAGTTATCCTATATAATCATTAGTATCATACATGTTATATGAAAAGCTTCAGCTTTTTCAGAAAATGTCTAGTCTTCCTTTTTCAACTGAATTCTAATAGTCATTGTAATCATCAATGAATCTGACATTTGTTGCAAAAAAATACTTCAATTCTATAAATTATCATAAGTTTTCCTCAATTTCATCAAACATAAGTTGGAGAAAAATCTTCACTTTTATCAGAAAATGTCTCCACATCGTTTTACAATTACATTCTAATTATATTTGTATGCCTACCATTGTATCTGTGAAAGTTACCACAAAAATATTAAAATTTTACAGTTTTCCTATGAATTTCCATAATTTTATCAGATATATGTTATACAAAATTCCTCAGATTTATCAGAAAATATATCCACTCCCTTTTTCAACTATATTATTATTTATATGCTTACCATTGTATCTGTGAAAATTACAACAAAAATCTTCAAAATTTGACATTTTGACATTAATTCCCTTAATTTACTCAGAAATGATATACAAAAAACTTCTGTTTTATTAGAAAATATCTCCACTTTCTTTTTCACTTATTTATAGCTGTATTTGTATGCCTTTCCTTGAATCTGAGATTGTATCAAAAAATCTCCAATTTTATCACTATCCTATGTTATCATCCATAAGTTAGATGTAAATCTTCAGAATTAACGGAATATGTCTCCACGTCCTTTTTTCAATTGTATTCTAATGGTATTTGCATGCCTATTATTGTATCCACGATTTTTTTGAATAAAAAATTGAATAAATCTTCAATTTTATCAATTATCCTTTGTAATTCTCAATTTTATGAAACATATTAGATAAAAATTCTCAATTTTATCACAAAATATCTCCTCTTCTTTTTTCAATTGTATTCTTATTGTATTTGTATGCTTATCATTGCATCTTTGTTCTTTTTCCAAAAAATCTTCAATTTCATAAATTAACTTATCTTCATATCAATTTATCATACAAAGGTTAGAGGAAAATAATCAGTTTTATAGTAAAATGTCTCCATTTCCTTTTTTAATTACATTCTAATTTTATTTATATGCATACCATTTTATGTGTGAAAATTACCACAAAAATCTTCAATTTCTAATTTTTTTCTATGAATTTCCATACTCTATCAGAAATGTTATACAAAATCGTTAGTTTAATCAGAAAATATTTTCACTTCCTTTGAAATTATCTGATGATTCTATTTGTATATCTATCATAGTATGTGAGATTTTTACAAAAAATATTCAATTTTATCAAATATCCTATATAATTCTCAATTTTTTCTACATTCTATGTTTACATTCCAAAGGCTTTCCCCTTTCCCAGTTCCCCACCACCACCATACGTCTCATAATTCCTCTCCCCCAAAACTATTCCCCAATCATTCCCCTCCCCCCACGGTTTCTCTACAAAACTGGATGCAATCTTTACAGGCCCATGGTCCTCTCCTTTCTTCTTCTTGGGAATCATTTGACTTGCTAATTGTGCCTTGAGTATTTTGTGCTTCTGGGCTCATTAATATCCACTTATCAGTGATTGCATTTCATGTGTATTCTTTTGTGATTGGGTTAACTCACTCAGCATGATATTTTCCAGGTCTACCCATTTACCTACAAATTGCATGAATTCATTATTTTTAATTGCTGAGTAGTATTCCATTGTATAAATATACCACATTTTCTGTATCCATTCCTCCTTTGAGGGATATTTGGGCTCCTTCCAATTTCTGACTATTATAAGCGAAGCTGCTATAAACATAGTGGAACATGTGTCTTTATTGTATGCAGGGGAATGGTCTGGGTATATGCCCAGGAGTGGTATGCCAGGGTCCTCTGGAAGTGACATACCCAATTATCGGCAGAACCAACAAACTGATTTCCAGAGCAGTTTTACCATATTGCAATCCCACCAACAATGGAGGAGTGTTCCTCTTTCTCCACATCCTCCCCAGCACTTGTTGTCTCTTGAGTTTTTAATCTTAGCCATTCTGACAGGTGTGAGGTGGAATCGCAAGGTTGTTTTGATTTGCATTTCCCTGATGACTAATAATGTTGAACATCTCTTAAGGTGTTTCTCGGCCATCCGCATTTCTTCTGGTGAAAATTCTTTTTTAGCTTTGTATCCCATTTTTTTAATAGGGTTATTTGGTTCTTTGCGGTCTAACTTCTTGCGTTCTTTGTATATATTGGATATTAGCGCTCTGTCAGATGTGGGGTTGGTGAAGATCTTTTCCCACTTTGTTGGTTGCCGTTTTGTCCTTCTGACAGTGTCCTTTGCCTTGCAGAAACTTTGTAATTTTATGAGGTCCTATTTGTCAATTCTTGATCTTAGTTCATAAGCTATTGGTGTTCTGTTCAGGAACTTTCCCCCTGTGCCCATGTCCTTTAGGGTCTTCCCAAGTTTCTTTTCTAATAGTTTCAGTATGTCTGGTTTTATGTGGCGGTCCTTGATCCACTTGGAGTTGATCTTAGTGCAAAGAGATAAGAGTGGGTCAATTCGCATTCTTCTGCATGTTGACTCCAGTTGAACCAGCACCATTTGTTGAAAAGGCTATCTTTATTCCACTGGATGGTTGTGGCTCCTTTATCAAAGATCAAGTGACCGTATGTCTGTGGGTTCATTTCAGGGTCTTCAATCCTATTCCATTGATCTACTTGCCCGTTGCTGTACCAATACCATGCAGTTTTTAACACAATTGCTCTGTAGTACTGCTTAAGGTCAGGGATATTGATTCCTCCAGAAGCCCTTTTATTGTTGAGAATAGTTTTAGCTATCCTGTGTTTTTTGTTGCTCCAGATGAATTTGAGAATTGCTCTTTCTAGATCTATGAAGAATTGAGTTGGGATTTTGATGAGAATCGCATTGAATCTGTATATTGCATTTGGCAAGATGGCCATTTTTACTATATCGATCCTGCCAATCCAAGAGCAAGAAATATTTTTCCATCTTCTGAGGTCTTCTTCGATTTCTTTCTTTAAGGACTTGAAGTTCCTGTCCTACAGATCTTTCGCTTGTTTGGTTAGAGTTACACCAAGGTACTTTATGCTGTTTGTGGCTATTGTGAAGGGTGTTATTTCCCTAACATCTTTCTCAGCCTCCTTGTCCTTTGAGTACAAGAAGGCTACTGATTTGCTTGAGTTAATTTTATAACCAGCCACTTTGCTGAAGTTGTTTATCAGCTGTAGAAGTTCTCTGGTGGAGTTTTTGGGTTGCTTAAGTAAACTATCATATCATCTACAAATAATGATAGTTGGACTTCTTCCTTTCCAATTTATATCCCTTTGACTTCCTTATGTTGTCTAATTGCTCTCGCTAGAACTTCAAGTACTATATTGAAAAGATATGGAGAGAGAGGGCAGCCTTGTCTAGTCCCTGATTTTAGTGGGATTTCTTAAAGTTTCTCTCCATTTATTTTGATGTTGGCTACTGGTTTCCTGTAGATTGTTTTTACTATGTTTAGGTATGGGCCTTGAATTCCTGCTCTTTCCAAGACTTTTAGCATGAAAAGATGCTGAATTTTGTCGAATTCTCTTTCAGCATCTAATGAGGTGACCATGTGGTTTTTTTTCTTTTAGTTTGTTTATGTAGTGGATTACATTGATGGATTTCTGTATATTGAACCATCCCTGCATCCCTGGGATGAATCCTACTTGATCATGGTGAATGATCATTTTGATGTGCTCTTGGATTCGGTTGGCAAGAATTTTATTTAGTATTTTTGCATCGATATTCATAAGAGAAATTGGTCTGAAGTTCTCTTTCTTTGTTGGATCTTTTGTGGTTTAGGTATTAGTGTAATTGTGGCTTCAAAGAATGAGTTGAACAGTGTCCCTTCTGTCTCTATTTTGTGGAATAGTTTGAAAAGTGTTGGTGTTAAGGCTTCTTTGAACATCTTGTAGAATTCTGCACTAAAACCATCTGGTCCCATACTTTTTTTGGTTGGGAGGCTTTCTATAATCCCTTCTATTTCTTTAGGGGTTATGGGACTATTTAGCTGATCTACTTGTTGCTGATTTAATTTTGGTATTTGGTATCTGTCTAGGAAATTGTCCATTTCCTCCAGATTCTCCAGTTGTGTTGAGTATAGACCTTTGTAGTAGGATCTGATGATCTTTTGAATTTCCTCAGTTTCTGTTGTTATGTTTCCCTTTTCATTTCTAATTTTGTTAATTTGTATACTGTCTCTGTGTCCTTTGGTTAGTCTGGCTAAGGGTTTATCTATCTTGTTGATTTTCTCAAAGAACCAGCTCCTGGTCTTGTTGATTTTTTGTATGGTTTCCTTTGTTTCTACTTTATTGATTTCAGCCCTGAGTTTGATTATTGCTTGTCTTCTACTCCTCCTGGGTGAATTACCTTCTTTTTGTTCCAGGGCTTTAAGGTGTGCCATTAAACTGCTAGTGTATGCTCTCTCCAGTTTCTTTTTGGATGCACTTAGAGCTATGAGTTTTCCTCTTAGCACTGCCTTCATTTTGCCCCATAGATTTGGGTAGGTTGTACCTTCATTTTCATTTAATTCTAAAAAGTCTTTGATTTCTTTTTTTAAATTTCTTCCTTGACCAAGGTGTCATTGAGTAGAGTATTGTTCAGTTTCCATTTGTATGTGGGCTTTCTGTTGTTTTTGTTGCTATTGAAGACCACTCTTACTCCATGGTGATCTGATGGAAGGAATGGGATTAGCTCAATCTTCTTGTATTTGTTGACATCTGTCTTGTGACCAATTGTATTATCAATTTTGGAGTAGGTGTTATGCGGTGCTGAGAAAAAGGTATATTCTTTTTTAGCTTTAGGATGAAAATCTTCAATTCTATCATAAAATGTCTCCACTTCTTTTTCAAATGAATTCTAATTATATTTGTATGGCTATCATTGTATTTGAGGTTTTTTAAAAAAAAATCTTCAATTTTATACATTATCTTAAGTTAACCTCAATTTTATCCTACGTGTTACATGAAAATCTTCATTAATTTACAAAAAATATCTTCATTTCCTATTTCAATTACATTCTAATTATATTTATATGCCTATCAATGTATCTATTTTAAAAAAAATACTGTTTTATAAATTATATTATCCTCATTTTATCATACATATATTATATGAAAATCTTGTTTTATATGAAAATGTCTCCACGTCTTTTATTTATATTCTAATTGTATTTTTATGCCTATCATTGTATCTGAGTTTTGTACAAATAAATCTTCAATTTTACCAATTACACTGGTAATCCTCTATTTTATCACACATATGTTAGATGAAATTCTTCAGTTTTATCAGAAAATGTCTCCACTTCATTTTTCAGTTGTATTCTACTTGTATTTCTTTGCCTATTATTGTAATTGAGTGTTTTTCCAAAAAATCTTTAATTTTATAAATTACATTTTGATATCCGAATTTTATCATACGTATCTTATATGAAAATCTACATTTTCATATGAAACTCTCTCAACTTCCTCCTTGAATTTTATTCTGAATGTATTGGTATGCCTATCATTGCATCTGAGTATTTTTTCAAATAAAATCTTTAATTTTATAAATTATCTTAAGTTATCCTCAATTTTATCATAGATAATTTAGAGGCAAATCTTCAATTTTAAATAAAAATATCTCCACTTCATTTTCCAACTACATTCTTAATGTATTTGTATGTCTACCATTGTATCTGTGAGTATTACCACAAAAATTTTCAGTTTTTAAATTTTTCATATGAATTTCCCATACTTTATCAGTAATATGTTATATGAAATATTCACTTTTGTCAGAAAATATCTCCACTTCATTTTCAAATATGTGATAATTCTGTTTGTATACCTATCATTATTTCTGAGTTTTTATCCAAAAAATTTTTCATTTTTATCATACATTTATTAGATGAAAATCCTCAGTTTTATATGAAAATGACTCCACATCTCTTTTAGTTATATTCTAATAGTATTTCTATGCCTATCATTGTATCTGAGTTTTGCCCAAAGAAACCTTCAATTTTATCAAATACCCCAGTAATCCTTTATTTTATCATACATATGTTAGATGAAAATCTTCAGTTTTATCAGAAAATGTCTCCACTTCATTTTTCAGTATTATTTTAATTGTATTTCTAACAATTTCAAACATATATATGATAAAATTTAGGATTACATAGCTTAATTGATAAAGTTGATTCTTTATTCAGAAAAAAATCTCAGAAATACAATTAGAATACAACTGAAAAAGAAATGGGGACAATTTCTGATAAAACTGAAGATTGTCATCTAACATATATATGATAAAAATAGAGGATTAATAGGGTAATTGATAAAATTGAAGATTAATTTAGGCAAAACTCAGATACAATGATAGGTATAAAAAATACATTTAGAATATAACTCAAACAGATGTGGTGACAATTTTATATCAAACTGAAGATCTTCATCGAATATATATATATATATATATATATAAATATATATATATAATAAAAATGAGAAAAAAAATAATTATAAAATTGAATATTTTTTAAAGAAACACAGATAAAATGATAGGCAAATAAATACAGTTAGGATATAATAGAAAGAGGAAGTAGAGACATTTTCATAAAGAACTGAAAATAAAACTTGAAGATTTTAGTGGTAATTTTCACAGATACAATGATAGGCTTACAAACACAATTAGAATATAACTGAAAAAAGGAATAGAGGCATTTTCTGATAAAACTGAAGATTTTCATTTAACATATGTATGTTAAAATTGAGGATAACATAAGACAATTTATAAAATTGAAGATATTTTAGAAAACAAAAACAGATACAAGGATAAATTTTAGATTTTTTTTGAGGAAAAACTCAGATACAATGATAGGTATCCAAATATAATTAGAATGTAATTGAAAAGGGAAGTAGAAAGATTTTCTGGTAGAATATAATTAAAGGAGGAAGCTCAGACATTTTCATATAAAACTGAAATTTTCATATAACACGTATGATAAAATGAGGATATCATAAGGTAATTTATAAAATTAAATATTTGTTGGGGAAAACACTCAGATACAAACATAGGCATAGAAATACAATTAGAATACAACTGAAAAATGAAGTGGAATATTTACTGATGAAACAAGATATTTATTTAATATATGTATGATAAAATAAAGTAATACTAGGGTAATTGATAAAATTGAATATTTATTTCAACAAAACTCAGATATAATGAGGGGCATAAAATGGATTTTTAAAAAAAAACTCAAATACAATGATAGGCAAACAAATATAATTAGAATTCAATTGAAAAATTAAGTGGAGACATTTTATGATAGAACTGAAGATTTTCATCAAAAATATGCATGATAAGCTGAGCAGTGGTGGCATGCGCCTCTAATCCCAGCACTAGGGATGCAGAGACAGGCAGATTTCTGAGTTTGAGGCCAGCCTGGTCTACAGAGTGAGTTCCAGGACAGCCCGAGCTAAACAGAGAAACCCTGTCTCGAAAAAAAACAAAAACAACAAAAAAATATGCATGATAAAATTGAGGGTTACATGGGATATCTGATAAAAATTGAAGATATTTTTGAAAATGTCACATACAATGATAGGCATAAAAGTAGAATTATCAGAAAATTGAAAAGGAGGTGGAGACTTTTTCTGATAAAACTAAAGATTTCATATAATACATTTCTGATAAAGTAAGGGAAATTCATAAGAAAAAATTAAAAATTGAAGATTTTGTGGTAATTTTTACAGATACAATGGTAAGCATACAAAAACAATTAGAATGTAATTGCAAAGCTGGTACAACCACTCTGGAAATCAGTCTGGCGGTTCCTCAGAAAACTGGATGTGATACTTCCAGAGGACCCAGCCATACCACTCCTGGGAATATACCCAGAAGATTCACCAGCATGCAATAAAGATACATGCTCCACTATGATCATAGCAGCCTTATATATAATAGCCAGAAGCTTGAAAGAACCCAGATGTCCCTCAACAGAGGAATGGATACAAAAAATGTGGTATATATATATATACACAATGGAGTACTATTCAGCCATTAGAAACAATGAATTCATGAAATTCTTAGAGAAATGGATGGAGGTGGAGTACGTCATACTAAAAAAAGAATACCCATGGTATGCAGTCACTGATAAGTGGATATTAGCCTAGAATCTTGGAACACCAAAGACACAAATCACATACCAAGTGATGTCTGACAAGAAGAAAGGAGTGGACACTGGTGCTAGAATGGACCAAACATCATTGTGGGGGAGTACAAGAACAGTGAGGTGGGAGGGGGTGGATGAGGGAGCAGTGGGAGGGAAAAGAGCATGTGGGACCTTTGGGGGTGGGGAACCAGAAAAAGGGAATTGAATTGTAAATATAGAATATATCCAATAAAAATATTTAAAAACAAAGAATGTAATTGCAAAAGGAAGTGGTGCAATTTTCCTATAAACCTGAAGATTTTCCTCTAATATATGTGTGATAAAATTCAGAATAACAGTATAATTTTTAAAATTGAAGATTCTTTTGCAAAAAAACTCAGATACAGTGATAGGCTTACATATACTATTAGAATTCAATTGAAAAACGAAGTGGAGACTTTTTCAGATAAAACTGAAGCTTTTCATCTTACATATATATGATAAAATAAAGAATTATTAGGGTAATTGATAAAATGGAAGATTTATTTGGACAAAACTTACATGCTATGATAAGATTACCAAGACAATCAGAATACAATGGAAAAAGGAAGACAAGATATTTTCTGATAAAACTGAAGATTTTCATTTAACATATGTATGATACAATTGATGATTACATAGGACAACTGATTAAATTGAAGATTTTCTTAGAAAATTCTCAGATACAAGGATAGGCATTCAAATATAATAAGAATGTAATTGAAAGTGTAGCTGGAGACATTTTTGTATAAAACTTAAGATTTTCACCTAACATGATAAAATGGATAACATAGGGAAATTGATAAAATAGTTTTTTTTTATAAAACTCAGATATACTTAAAGGCATACTAATACAATTAGAGTATAAGTGAAAAAGGAAGTGGAGATATTTTCTGATGAAACTGAAGATTTTTGTATAACATTTAAAAAATTATGGAAATTCATGTGAAAATATTAAAATTTGAAGATTTTTGTGGTAATTTTCACAGAATGATAGGCATACAAATAAATAATTTGAAGATTTTTGTGGTAATTTTCACAGATAGAATGGTAGGCATACAAATTAATAATAATATAGTTGTAAAAAGAAGTGGAAACATTTTCTGATGAATCTGAAGAATTTTGCCGAACACATATCTGATAAAATTATGGAAATTCATAGGAAAACTGTAAAATTTGAAGTTTTTTGTGGTAATTTTCACAGATAAAATGATAGGCTTACAAACACAATTAGAATGTAATTGATAAAAGGAATAGAGACATTTTCTGATAAAACTGAAGATTTTGTATAACATATTTCTGATAAAGTAAGGTAAATTCATAGGAAAAAATAAAAATTGAAGATTTTTGAGATAATTTGCACAGACACAATGGTAATCATACAAATACAATTAGAATGTAATTGAAAAATAAGGAAGTGAAGCCATTTTACTATAAAACTAAAGAAAATCCTCTAACATATGTATGTTAGAATTGAGGATAGCATAAGATAATTTATAAAATTGAAGTTTTTTTTTAAAAAATCTAAGATGAAATGATAAGCTTATAAATACAAATAGAATACAATTGAAAAAGAAAGAGGAGACATTTTCTGATAAAATTTAAGATTTTCATCAAACATATGTATGAAAAAATTGAGGATAGCCTAGGATAATTGATAAAATTGAAGATTTATTCAGAAAAAACTCGGAGACAATGATAGGTATACATATACAATTTGAATACTATTGAAAAAGGAAGAGAGATTTACATCCAACTTATAAATGAAAAATGGATGATAACATAGGAAAATTGATTAAATTGAATTCTTTTGATAAAATCTCAGATTCAATGAAAGGCATACAAATACAATAGGATTATAAGTGAAAAAGTAAGTGGAAATATTTCCTGATAAAACTGAAGATTTTATATAATATTTCTGATAAAACTATGATACTTTATGAGAAAATGTTAAAATTTGAAGATTTTTGTGGTAATTTTCCCAGATAAATTGTTAGGTATACGAATAAATAATAATGTAGTTAAAACGCAAGTGGAGATTTTTAGTTTTAAATATGAAGATTTTTGCATAATTAATATATGATAAAATTATGGAAATTCATAATAAAACAGTAAATTTGGATATTTTTGTGGTAATTTTCACAGATACAATGATCGGCTTACAAACACAATTAGAATGTAATTGAGAAAAGGAATAGAGACAATTTCTGATAGAACTGAAGATGTTCATCTAACAAATGTATGTTAAAATTGAGAATAATATAAGATAATTTATAAAATTGAAGATATTTTGGAAACCAAAAACTCAGACATAAGGATAGGCATACAAATACGACTAGAGTATTATTGGAAAAGGAAGTGCAGACATTTTCATAAAGAACTAAAGATTTTCATCTAATATATATGATAAAATTGAGAATTACATAGGATAACTGATAATTGAAGATTTTCTTAGAAAAATCTCACATACAATGATAGGCATACAAATACAATTAGAATACATATGAAAAAGGATGTGGAGTCATTTTTGTATAAAACTAAAGGTTTTCATCCAACATATGTATGATAAAATTGAGGATAACATAAGATAATTTTTGAAACTGAAGTTTTCTTTGAAAAACAAAACTCAGATACAATGATAGGCAAAGATATACAATTAGAATACATTCGAAAAATTAAGTGGACATATTTTCTGATAAAACAAGATTTTCATCAAACATATGTATGATAAACTGAGGATTACATATGATAACTGATGAAATTGAAGATTTCTTGGAAAAAGCTCAGGTACCATGATAGGCATACAAATACAATAATCACATGATTGAAAAAGGAAGTGGAGACATTTTCTGATAAAATTAAAGATTTCGTATCCCACATTTCATATAAAATAAGGGAAATTCTTAGGAAACATTACAAAATTGAAGATTTTTGTGCTAATTTTCACAGATAATATGTTATCCGTAAAAAAATTAGAGTCTAATTGAAAAAAAAGTGGAGACATTTTCCTATAAAACTGAAGATTTTCTTATAACATATGTATAATAACATTGAGGATAACTTAAGATAATTTATAAAATTGAAGATATTTTTTTCAAAAAATTCAGATGAAATGATAAGCATACAAATACAATTAGAATACAAATGAAAACAAAGTGGAGACATTTTCTGAGAAAATTGAATACTTTCATCGAAAATTTGTAGGATAAAATTGAGGACTAAATAGGATTAATGATAAGATTGAAATTTATTCAGAAAAAAAGTCAGATACAATGATAGGTTTACAAATACAATTAGAATAAAATTGAAAAAGTAAGTGGAGATATTTATCATTAATTCTGAACATTTACATTTAACTTATGTATTACAAAATAGATGACAACATAGGAAAATTGATAAAATTAAAGATATTTTTGATAGAATCTCACATACAATGAAAGGCATGCAAATACAATTAAAATATAGGTGAAAAAGAAAGGGGTGACATTTTCTGATAAAACTGAAGTTTTTGTATAACGTTTCTGATAACATTATGGAAATTCATGTGAAAATATTAACTGAAATATTTTGTGGTAATTTTCACAGATACAATGGTAGGCATACAAATAAGGTGATAATATAGTTGAAAAATGAAGTGGAGATTATTCTGATAATATGAAGAAGTTTGCACAACATATATCTGATAAAATGATGGAAATATATTGGAAAACTGTAAAATTTGAAGATTTTTGTGGTAATTTTCACAGATACCATGATAGGCTTACAAGTACAATTAGAATGTAATTGAAAAAGAAATAGAGATATTTTCTGATAGAACTGAAGATTTTCATCTAACATTTGTATGTTAAAATTGAGGATAAAATAAGATAATTTATAATATTGAAGATATTTTGGAAAACAAAAACTCAGATACAAGAAAAGGCATACAAATACCACTAGCGTATTATTGAAAAAGGAAGGGGAGATATTTGCGTAAAGACCTGAAGATTTTCATCTAAACTATGTATGAAAAAATTGAGGATTACAAATGATAATTGATAAAATTGAAGATTTATTTGGGAAAAAACTCAGATACAATTTTCAGCATACAAATACAATTAGAATATAAATGAAAAAGGAAGTGGAGACATTTTCTGATAGAACTGAAGATTTTCATCTAAAGTATACATGACAAAATTGAGGATTACATAAGGTAACTGCTAAAATTGTAGGGTTTTTTTTGAAAAAAAACTCAGATACAATAATAGGCATCCAAATAAAATTAGAATATAATTGAAAATCAAATTGGGGATATTTTCTGATGAACTGAAGATTTTAATCTAACATATGCATGATAAAATTGAGGATTATATATGACAACTGATAAAATTAAATATTTTTTAGGAAAGTGCTCAGATACACCGAGAGGCATACAAATAGAATTATCTCATAATTGAAAATGAAGTAGAGGCATTTTCTGACAATACTGAAGATTTTGTATAACACATTTCTGATAAAGTAAGGGAAAATCGTTGGAAAAAATTAAAAATTGAAGATTTTTGTGGTAATTTTCACAGATAAAATGGCAGGCATGCAAAAACAATTAGAATGTAGTAGAAAAATGAAGTGGAGACATTTTTTGATTAAAATTGAAGATTTTCCTCTAACATATTTATGATATAATTGAGGATAACTTAAGATAATATATTAAATTGAAGTTTTTGTTTTTTTTAAAAAATCTCAGCTACAATAACAGGCATACAAATATATTTAGAATATAATTGAACGAGGAAGTGGAGACCTTTTCATATAAAACTTAAGATTTTCATATAACATACATATGATAAATTGAGGATATCACAAGGTAATTTATAAATTTAAGGACTTTTTGGTAAAAATTCATATACAATTATAGGCAAAGAAATACATTTAGAATACAATTGAAAAACGAAGTGGACACATTTTAAGATAAAACTGAAAATTTTCAGCTAACATGTATGTTGAAAGAGAGGATTACTAGGGTAATTGATAAAATTTGTGGGGAGCTGACTGCGCAAACATCCTCGCACAAACATCCTGCCAGCACAAACATCCTGCCGGCACAAACATACTGCCGGCGCAAACATCCTGCCGGCATAAACATCTGGCCGGCGCCATGAAGTAAACAAGTCAGTGTGCAGGTGCTGGGTAGTTTACCATCCCTTGGTCTCTGCCTCTCCTGTTACATCATATGGCCTGATGAGCTGCAGCCAATCAGGGGATGACATGTCCGAGGCGGGGGTTGTAGCCTATAAGGGATGGGCTTCTGGGTTTTTGGGTTCTCCACTCTGTAGGCTTATGCTCTCCCTCTCAAGAGCATTAAAGCTTTGCTGCAGAAGGATCCTGAGTGTGCCGCGTCGTTCTTGCTGGCGAGACGGTAGCGGGGGACATCTGGTGCCGAAACCCGGGATAAGAGACTTCATCATCATCAGCACCATCGGAGAACCCCTCAGCTATGAGGAAGATTCAGAACTGCAGGCAGATACATTCGGAGAGGTATGTTCTTCTTTGGCTTTGACTTGGGATTGTCGCCACCCTGGAAAGGTAGTATTGAAGCTTTTGTGACCATTCTTGGAGCTGTTTTAATCTTTCTCTTTTTCATGTATGAATGCTCCAGGTCTTTGACTCTTGCCTCACGGAACAAATTAGGTAGAGATCTTGACCGCAAAATGGTAGAAGGAGACTTGAGGCAGGGGACAAAAGCAATTTGGAAACTTGTTAAAAACTGTCTAGAAGATAAAGCTTGTAGGGCTGCCGTGGCAGAAGGTCGGAACACCCTTGAAGAGGTCCAGGATAGCATATCAGAAACCGAGCGTAGTGAGAGGTTGGGCACGCGCAAGAAAAAACCCGCCCCCAAAAAGAAAAAAGGACCTCCCAGGGAGTCTAGAGACAAGGGAGTGGATGTGTCAGATCCTAAGGAACCTTCTCCTATTGTTAAACCAAGAGGAGGAGCTAGCTTGTATCCAGTACATGATCTTGAGGCTTTAAACTTTGATAACTCTGATAGCTCTAATAGCTCAGAGGATGAAGTCTTAGACCCCGACGAAGAGGCTGAGTTAGAGGAGGAAGCTGCCAGATATGAAGAGGAAAGATACCATCCAGATGATCGAAGGCAGAATAGTAAAGAACCTCAAAAACGGCAGCCCCTAACAGCCCTTTCACAGGTTGTTCCTTCGGTGCCCTCTCCCTATGAGACATGCCTGAAGTCTTGCTCCTTTTTGCCTGAAAAAGTAAAAAGAAAGCTGCACCTTGCTTACCCAGTCTTTGAAGGCGCTGAAGGAGGGCGGGTACAGGCACCTGTAGAATATAATCAGATAAAAGAGTTGGCAGAATCAGTTAGAAAATATGGAGTTACTGCTAATTTTACTCTTGCACAATTGGATAGACTGGCCCGGGATCCTTTGACGCGATCTGACTGGCAAATGGTTGCAAAAGCCGCGCTTGTCAGTATGGGCCAATATATGGAATGGAAAGCACTTTGGCATGAGGCCGCCCAAGAGCAGGCCAGATCTAATGCAATGGCTTTAACCCCTGAACAACAGTGGACATTCGACCTACTAACAGGCCAGGGTCGTTTTGCCGCTGATCAAACAACCTATCATTGGGGAGCCTATCAACAGGTCACCAATACGGCCATTAGGGCCTGGAAGGCACTCTCCAACAAAGGAGAAGCTAACAATCAGCTTACTAAAATCATTCAAGGACCCCAGGAACCTTTTTCAGATTTCATAGCTAGAATGACGGAGGCAACGGGGTGGATTTTTGGTGAGCCTGAGCATGCCGCACCTCTGATTGAACAACTTGTCTTTGAACAAGCTACCCAAGAATGCCGTGCAGCCATAGCCCCGAGAAAAATAAAGGGCTACAAGATTGGCTTAGAGTATGTAGAGAACTTGGAGGACCTCTTACTAATGCAGGGTTAGCTGCTGCCATCCTACAGTCTCAAAAGCGCCCCCTTAAGGGGACTGACAAAAGAACTTGTTATAGATGTGGAAAAGCAGGACACCTGAGAAAAGACTGTAAAATGACAGAAAGGGAGAGAGACCCACCAACCCTTTGCACTCGTTGTGGTAAAGGCTACCATAGGGCTGCTCAATGTCGTTCTGTGAGAGACATTAAGGGCAGGATCTTCCCTCCCATGGAGACGCCAACAAGTGAGAATTCAAAAAACAGGGTAATGGGCCCTCAGTCCCAGGGCCCACCAAAATATGGGAACAGATTCATCAGGTCAATGGATGGGACCTCCACGGAGATGGAGCAAGAATGGACTTGCGTGCTGCCTCCGACTTCCTACTGATGCCTCAGATGGGCGTGCAACCTATCCCCGTCTAGGCCCCTAAACCGCTGCCAGAAGGGAGTATAGGCCTTCTCCTTGGTAGAGGGTCACTCACACTGCGGGGACTAATTGTTCACCCAGGCATCATTGATAATCAACACACTCCTGAAATCCAGGCTCTTTGCTCCTGTCCAAATGGGGTCTTTTCTATCAGTCAGGGAGATAGAAGAGCACAACTTCTTATTCTCCCAGGCAGCCCCTACCAGGATCCAGAAAACAGGCAAATGGGCTCCTCTGGCCAAGACTCAGCTTACCTAGTTGTCCAACTCCACGAGTGACCAAAACTGCCCCTATGGGTTAATGGTAAAAAATTTGAGGGGATCTTGGACACCGGGGCGGATAAGAGTATAATTTCTTCCCTTTGGTGGCCTAAATCATGGCCGGTTACTGAATCATCACACTCTTTGCAGGGACTGGGCTACCGCTCTCATCCCACCATTAGTTCTTTTACCCTCACTTGGAAATCAATGGAAGGTCATCAAGGACAATTTATCCCATATGTGCTCCCTCTCCCCGTTAATTTGTGGGGGCGAGACATCATGCAAGGCATGGGGCTCACCCTATCTAATGAATGCCCATCGAAGGCTGTTAACATCATGAAGAAGTTGGAATATGAATCAGGCAGAGGTTTGGGGCACCTTGAGCAAGGGCGGGTAGAACCTATATCCCCCGTCCAAAATCAAGGAAGACAGGGCCTGGGTTTTTCCTAGGTGCCACTGGGGCAGCATGACCCATACCATGGAAAACAGAGGACCTGGTGTGGGTTCCCCAGTGGCTGTTAACCTCTGAAAAACTAGAAGCTGTGACTAATCTTGTTGCAGAACAATTGGCTTTGGGACACATAGAACCATCAACCTCTCCCTGGAATACCCCAATATTTGTTATAAAAAAGAAATCAGGTAAATGGCGTTTACTCCATGATTTAAGAGCTGTTAATGAGCAAATGCATCCCCTTGGTGCTCTACAGCAGGGTCTCCCTGTGCTTTCTGCTTTGCCCAGGGATTGGAATCTAATAATATTGGATATTAAGGACTGCTTCTTTTCAATTCCACTGTGCCCCCCAGATAGGCCCCGTTTTGCATTTACTGTCCTTTCCATTAATCACATGGAGCCTGATAAGCGGTTTCAATGGAAAGTGCTGCCACAAGGCATGGCCAATAGCCCTACCATATGTCAGTTATATGTGCAAGAGGCTCTTAGGCCAATAAAAGAACAATATCCAAGTTTAATTGTGATCCATTACATGGATGATGTGCTCATGTGTCATAGGGATTTAAGGATTCTTCAAGAAGCTTACCCTTTGTTGCTTAAAACCTTGCAACTTTGGGGCCTCCAAATTGCCACAGAGAAGGTCCAAATTGCCGATACTGGACACTTTTTGGGTTCCATGATTCTTCCAGATAAGATCCTCCCACAAAAATTAGAAATTTGTAGAAGTGATTTACTTACTTTAAACGATTTCCAAAAACTCTTGGGGGACATAAATTGGCTACGGCCATTCTTAAAGATACCATCTGCTGATTTAAAACCTTTATTTCATATCTTGGAAGGAGACACCCATACTACTTCTCCCAGGTCTTTGACACCCGCAGCAGGGACAGCCCTTCGTCTGGTGGAGAAAGCCATTAAGGAGGCCCAATTGTGCCGCGTTGACTTATTGCAGCCATTCTTTCTCGTGTGTTTAAAACAAAAAGATTGCCCACCGCTGTGTTATGGTAGGATGGACCCTTGTTATGGATCCATCCACATGCTTCCCCCCAAAAGATCATAGATTGGTATCCTGCAGCCATAGCTCAACTTGCCCTTAAGGGCCTAAAAACATCCACTAGTCATTTTAGTAAACATCCTGCAGTTTTAATTGTTCCCTACAACTCCTTTCAAGTACAGACATTGGCCGCCACCTCTGATGATTGGGCCATACTGGTTTCCACCTTTTTGGGAAAGATTGACAATCATTATCCCAAACACCCTTTGTTACAATTTGCTGCTACTCACCCTCTGATATTCCCTCGAGTTACCTCCCCTGATCCATTAAAAGATGGACTAGTGGTATATACAGATGGCTCTAAGACTGGCCTGGGGGCCTATGTTGTGGGTTCCAGAGTGTTCTCACAGCAGTATGATGAAACCTCCCCACAGATAGTAGAATGTTTGGTGGTGCTAGATGTTCTTCAAAAGTTTTCAGGTGCCCTTAACATTGTCTCTGACTCCTCCTATGTGGTGAATGCTGTCAATTTATTAGAGACAGCTGGAATCATTAGGTCTTCCAGCAAAGTGGCATCTATATTTCAAAACCTGCAAGAGTGCTTGCTAAATAGGAGGGCTCCCATGTATATTACCCATATCCGGGCTCATTCAGGGCCTCCTGGCCCGATGAGCCTAGGAAATGACCTGGCGGATAAAGCCACAAGACTTGCTGCAGTGGTCCTTGTCCCCCCGTTGCAAGCCGCCAAGGCCTTTCATGATAATTTTCATGTCACTTCTGAAACCCTACGCAAGCGTTTCTCTCTTACCAGAAAAGAAGCCCGTGATATTGTCACCCAATGTCACAACTGTTGTCAATTTCTCCCTACCCGCCATACCGGGATAAATCCCAGAGGAATTCTACCATTGCAAGTATGGCAAATGGATGTCACTTATGTTTCTTCCTTTGGGAAGATCCAATATGTACATGTATCAATAGATACATGCTCTGGCGTAATCCATGCTACGCCTCTCACTGGGGAAAAGGCCTCTCACGTCATCCAACATTGCCTTGAGGCATGGAGTGCCTGGGGAAAGCCTAAGTGCTTAAAAATTGACAATGGACCCGCTTTCACTTCTCAAAAATTTAAACAATATTGTGTACAAATGCAAGTCACACATATTACGGGCTTGCCATATAACCCTCAAGGACAAGGTATCATTGAGCACGCACACCATATGCTCAAATCATATTTAATTAAACAATAAGGGGGAATAATAAAAGATCTGCCCCCCGTGCCACGGGTTGCCATAGCAGTGGCACTCTTTATCACTGACCCCCGCGGACACTGTGAATTCCACAGGTAAAACGAGAGTCTCAAAGTGGACACTTTGAATAAGCACTGTCTAAAGTGCAAGGTTCAGAGTATACCTTCTGAGTAATCGCAGTCCCTGAGGGAACAAATCTGTGAATTTCCCTGCCTGGAAAGGATGCTAATCTCAGGGCAACCCTATCTTTGCTTTTTCTTTGATCTATTTCTCAGGTATTTCTGATATCCGGAGCTATATGCAACCAGGCAAGAATGTTTATTAAAGATTCATTCCTTAAACTACAGTACTGGCCAAAACACCTCGGTTCTAGGCACCATCGCTTTGCTTAGTAGTCTACATACTTCTATTGATCTTTTGTGGCTATGCTAATGAGAGTGGCACTGACATTGGGAGACTCTGATTTAACACAAAGATCTCAGGTTCCCTCAGAGAGAGCCAGGTGATAATTAGGTTACTCACTGAATCTCATTAAGACCTAAAGAGTCAGGTTTGCAGTCCATTTATTGTTTGCAGTCCCTGTTTACGGATGTCACACAGAAATGTTTTCTACCTGGCTGATTTTACATTTCCTCTTGGTAAATGGTTATTGCTAATTGTCTTTTGTGCCTGCTGTACTGGATACATCCTTTGATATGTAAAGATCTCATGTTTATAATGCTCTGGCTGAGTGCAACTGGTCGCACTCAGACACCAAATACATGGAGATTCTACACCCTTTTCTGTGTCCTGGTGTTCTGTTTGCCACGCCGCCTGGAACCCGTAGTACTTTCCTGCTTAAGAAAAAGAATCCTGGCCCCGACCATGAGAGAGTGTGGTCCGCAACAACTCTTTACTATAAATTTTCTAAATTCAGATAAGCATGATCAGACTGCAGCAGAGCGACATTGCTCAGACCCGCATCGAACTAAAGAATTGGTAAAATGGAAGGATGTGTTGACTAATGAATGGAAAGGCCCGGATCCTATTCTAATAAGATCCAGGGGAGCCGTTTGTGTCTTCCCACAGAATGAAGAAAACCCCTTCTGGGTCCCTGAGAGGCTTACTAGAACAATTTTGGAGCAGAAGGACACTGCAGATCACCCAGTTACTCCTCCCAATGCTAATAATAATGATCAGCACACCAGCTGTCCAGGGGGAGCAACGCTGGGGAATCATGTCAACATCTCCACTCCCGATGCCGAATTGGACCTCCGAGTTTGAGCAGACACTCCAAGAGTTGAGAGCAGCCATTATCCAGGTCAACTCTATGTGCCTTGACCTGTCCTTGATGGAGGGACTATCATCATGGATCGCTTTGGCTGTCTCCTATTTTAAGGAATGGGTGGCAGTGGGATTGCTTGGCACAGTCCTTTGCTGTGGACTGGTGTTACTTCTCTGGCTGGTCTGTAGGCTCAGGGCTCAAACCAAGAGAGACAAGGTGGTTATTGCCCAAGCGCATGTGGCTCTGGAACAAGGAGCTTCCACTGACATTTGGCTAACAATGCTTAAGCAGTAGGCCGCCGGCTGGACAGCTCTTGCACACCCGGAGTTTAGACTCATTGCACAGGGTAGAGTGTCCAGCTTGAGCAGCCCATGGGGGATGCCGAGCAAAGCATCACACAGAGAGACAACTGACATAAGGGTCTCTCTGGGAGGCATGTTGTCCTGCATAAGGGTTGCCTGCCCTAGTTTCCCTTTCCCAGAAAAACGGCAGAGTGACAGGTCGAGGGCGCTTCGGGTCAAACCAACAGCCTAGTGGCAACTCTCGTACAAAGTCTTAATTTTGTTGCTTGGGAGTTCGACCTCTGTCTCCACCTCTTAAAGATTGGGTGACCTACTTGCTAAAAGAGCAAAAGGGCCTCATTATTAGATTGTCTTGAACCCTGACATCCAGACAAGAGCCTGAAGGTTGATTGACAGTCTGAGGTCTTTATGTTAAATAATAAAAAAGGGGGAGATGTGGGGAGCTGTCGGTGCAAACATCCTGCCCGCACAAACATCCTGCCGGTGCAAACATCCTGCCGGCGGAAACATCCTGCCGGTGTAAACATCCGGCCAGCGCTATAAAGTAAAAAAGTCAGTGCGCAGGTGCTGGGTAGTTTACCATCCCTTGGTCTCCGCCTCTCCCGTTACATCATATGGCCTGATGAGCTGCAGCCAATCAGGGGATGACACGTCCGAGGCGGGGGTTGCAGCCTATATAAGGGATGGGCTTCTGGGTTTTTGGGTTCTCCGCTCTGTAGGCTTATGCTCTCCATCTCAAGAGCATTAAAGCTTTGCTGCAGAAGGATCCTGAGTGTGCTGCGTCGTTCTTGCTGGCAAGACTGTAGTGCGGGACAAAAATTGAAGATTTATTTGGAATAAACTCTGATACAATGATAGACATTAAAGTAGAAATAGAATATAACTAAGACAGACTTGCAGACATTTTCATATAAAACTGAAGATTTTCATCTAACATATGTATGGTAAAATTGACGATTACATAAGATAAATGATAAATTTGAATATTTCTTGGAAAAATCTCAGATACAATGATAGGTATACAAATACAATTATCATATAATGGAAAAAGGAAGTGGAGACATTTTCTGAGAAAAATAAGATTACATATAACATATTTCTGATAAAGTAAGAGAAATTCAAAGGAAAAATTTAAAAACTGAAGATTTTTGTGGTTATTTTTACAGATACAATGGTAAACATACAAATACAATTAGAATGTAATTGAAAAAGGAAGTGCAACCATTTACCTATGGAACTGAAGATTTTCCTCTAATATATGTGTGATAAAATTGAAGAAAAATTAGGATAATATATAAAATTGATGATTTTTTTGCAGAAAAACTCAGATAAATGATATCATACAAATAAAATTAGAATAAATTTGAAAAGGGAAGAGGATACATTTTCTGATAAAACTGAAGATTTTTATCTAACATATATATGATAAAATTGAGAATTACATAGGATAATTGATAAAACTTAAGATTAATTCAGAGAAAATTTGGATACTCTCAGAGGCATAAGAAGACAATTTTAATACAATTGAAAAGGAAGAGGAAATATTTTCTGATAAAAGTGATAATTTTTACCTAACATATGTAAAATAAAATTGAGAATTATTTTGGATAATTGATAAATTTGAACATTTCTTCAGGAAAAAACTAGGATACCATGATAGGCATTCAAGTACAATGAGAATACAATTGAAAGAGGACGTGGAGAGGTATTGTATTAATTCTGAAGCTTTATATCTAATTGTATTCTAATAGTCTTTGTAATCATATCATTGTATCTGAGTATTTTGCAAAAAAAATCATCAATTTTACATATTACCCTAACTTTTCCTTAATTTTATCACACATATGTTAGAGGAAAATCTTCAGTTTCATTGGAATTTGTCTAAACTTCCTTTTTCAATTACATTCTAATTTTATTTGTATGCTTACCATTGTATCTGTGAAAATTACCACAAAAATCTTCAATTTTTAAAATTTTCCTATGAATTTCCCTTACTTTATCAGAAATAAGTTATACAAAATCTATAATTTTATCAGAAAATGCTCCACTTCTGTTTCAATTATATGATAATTCTATTTGTATGCCTATGACTGTATGTAAAATTTTTTCAAATATATCTTCAATTTTATCAGATATCTTATGTAACCCTCAATTTTATCATGCATATTTTTGATGAAAATCTTCAGTTATACCATAAAATGTCACCACTTCCTTTTTCAATTGAATTCTAATTATATTTGTATGGCTATCACTGTATTTGAGCTTTTTTTTCAAAAAATTCTTCAATTTTATACATTATCTTATGTTATCCTCAATTTTCTCATACATATGTTAGATGAAAATGTTCATTAAATACACAAATGTCTCCATTTCCCATTTCCTTTTTCAGAGACCTGAAGTTTTTGTCATACAAATCTTATACTATTTAGAGTAACACCAAGATACTTTATATTATTTGTGGATATTGTGAAGGGTGTCCTCTCCCTATTTTCTTTCTCAGCCTGTGTATCCTTTGTGTACAGGAAGGCTACTGATTTGCTTGAGTTGATATTATAACCAGCCACTTTGCTGAAGTAGTTTATCAGCTGTAGGAGTTCTCTGGTGGAGGTTTTTGGGTCACTTAAATATACTATCATCTCATCTGCGAATAGTGATAATTTGACTTCTTCCTTTCCAATTTGTATCCCTTTCACTTCCATATGTTTTCGAATTGCTCCAGCTAGTACCTCAAGTACTATATTGAAAAGATATGGTGAGAGGGGGCAGACTTGTCTAGTCTTTTATTTTAGTGGGATTGCTTCAAGTTTCTCTCCATTTAGTTGGATGTTGGCTACTGGTCAGCTGTAAATTGCTTTTACTATGCTTAGGTATGGGCCTTGAAAATTTAAAAGTGTCTGCAAGGCAAAAGACATTGTCAAAAGGACAAATCAGCAACCAACAAATTGGGAAAAGATCTTCACCAACCTCACATCCAACAGAGGGCTAATATCCAATTTATACAAAGAACTCAAGAAGTTAGACACCAGAAAACCAAATAAGCCTATCCAAAAATGGGGTACAGAGCTAAACAAAGACTTTTCACCTGAAGAAATTTGGATGGCTGAGAAACACCTTAAAATATGTTCAACATCATTAGTCATTAGAGAAATGCAAATCAAACAACCCTGAGATTCCACCTCACACCAGTCAGAATGGCTAAGATTAAAAACTCAGGAGACGTCAGGTGTTGGTGAGGATGTGGAGAAAGAGGAACACTCCTCCACTGCTGGTGGGACTGCAAGCTAGTACAACCACTCTGGAAATCAGTCTGGCAGTTTCTCAGAAAAATGGACATGATACTTCCAGAGGACCCAGGCATACCACTCCTGGGAATATACCAAGAAGATTCCCCAGGATGCAATAAGGATACATGCTCCACAATGTTCATGGCAGTCTTATTTATAATAGCCAGAAGGTGAAAAGAACCCAGATGTCCCTCAACGGAGGAATGGATACAAAAAATGTGGTATATATACACATTGGAGTACTATTCAGCCATTAGAAACAATGAATTCATGAAATTCTTAGAAAAATGGATGGAGCTGGAGACTATCATAATAAATAAAGTAACACAGTCTCAGAAGAATACCCATGATATGTACTCACTGATAAGTGGATATTAGCCTAGAATCGAGGGACACCAAAGACACAATCCCTATCTCAAATGATATCCTACAATAAGGAAGGAGTGGACACTGGTGCTGGAAAGGATCAAAATATCAGTGTAGGGGAATACCAGAAAAGGGAAGTGGGAGGGGGTGGATGGGGGAACAGGGGGAGGGAAATGAGCATGTGGGACCTTTGGGAGATGGGGAACCAGAAAAAGGGAAATGAACAGTAAATATAGAGTATATCCTATAGAAATTTTTAAAAAAGAAAAATAAGTGGAGTCATTTTTTGAAAAAAACTGAAGTTTTCATATAACATATTACTGATAAAGTAAGGGAAATTCATAGGATAAATATAAAAATTGAAAATCTTTGTGGTAATTTTTACAGATAAAATAGTAGGCATACAAACACTATTTGAATGGAATCAAAAATGAAGTGGAGGCCGGGAGGTGGTGGTGCACACCTTTAATCCCAGCACTTGGGAGGCAGAGGCAGGCGGATTTCTGAATTTGAGGCAATCTTGGTCTACAGAGTGAGTTCCAGGGCAGCCAGGGCTACACAGAGAAACCCTGTATCGAAAAATCAAAAAAAAAAATGAAGTGTAGACATTTTTTTTTTAAATTTCAAATTTTCCTCTAAAATATCTATGAAAAAATTGAGGATAACTTAGGATAATTTATAAAATTGAAGATTTTTTTGAAAAAAAAACCATAGATACAATGATAGAAATATATTTAGAATATAATTGAAGGAGGAAGTGGAGACATTTTTATATAAAACTGAAGATTTTCATATAGCATATGTAAGGTACAATGAGGATATCATGAGGTATTTTTAAAATTAATGATTTTTGGGAAAAACACTCAGATACAATGATAGTCATAGATAAACAATTAGAATCCAACTGAAAAACGAAGTTGAGACATTTTCTGATAAAACTGAAAATTTTCATCTAACAAAAGCATAATAAAATTAAATATTACTAGGGTATTTTATAATATTGAAGATTTATTTGGACAAAACTGAGATACAATAATAGGCATAAAAATTTAGAATGTAACTAAAAAAGATGAGGAGACATTTTCATATAAAACTGAAGATTTTCATCTAATATATGTATGATTAAAATGATGATAACATAACATAATTTAAAAAATTGTGTATTTTTTTTAAAGAAAACCTCAGATACGTTGTTAGGCATATAAATACAATTACAATGTAAGTGAAAAGGTAAATGGAGACATTTTTGTAAAGTAATGATTTTCATTTAACATATGTATGTTAAAATTGAGGACAACATAATATAATGTATAAAATTGAAGATTTTTTTGAAAAAACTCAGATACAATGATATCCATACAAATATAATTAGAATATAAGGAAAAAAGTAAGTGGAGACATTTCATGATAGAACTGAAGATTTCCATCTAAAACATGCATGATAACATTGAGGATTACATAGGATATCTGATCAAATTAGAGATTTTTTTGGAAAAATCTCACATACAATGATAGCCATACAAATAGAATTATCAGATAATTGAAATGGAAGTGTAGACATTTTCTGATAAAACTAAAGATTTCATATAACACATTTCTGATAAAGTAAGGGAAATTCATAGGTAAAAATTAAAATTAAAATTAAAAATTGAAAAATTTTGTGGTAATTTTTAGAAACAATGTTAAGCAGACAAATACAGTTAGAATGTAATTGAAAAAGGAACTGGAGCTATTTTCCTATAAAACTGAAGATTTTCCTCTAACATATGTGTGATAAAATTGAGGAAAACTTAGGATAATTTATAAAATTGATAATTTTTTTTTGCAAAAAAACTGAGTTACAATGATAAGCTTACAAATCCTATTAGAATTTAATTGAAAAAGAAGACAAGACATTTTCTCACATAACTGGTTTTTCATTTAACATATGCATGATAAAATTGAGGATTATATAGGATAACTGAATAAATTGAAGATATTCTCTAGAAAAATCTCAGACACAATGATAGGTATACAAATACAATTAGAATATAATTGAAAACAGAGGTGGAGACTCTTTTGTATACAACTGAAGATTTTCATCTAACATATGTATGATAAAATTGAGGATAACAATATAATTTTTAACTCTGAAGATATTTTTGAAAACAAAATCTCAGATTCAATGATAGGCATACAAATACAATTAGAATACAATTGAAAAAGGATGAGGAGACATATTCTGTGAATTCTGAAGATTTACATCTAACTTGGAGATGATAAAATGGATGATAACATAGGAAAATTAAAAAAAATTGAAGATTTTTGTGATAAAATCTCAGATACAATGAAAGGCATACAAATACAAATATAAATAACTGAAAAAGAAAGTGGAGACATTTTCTGATAAAACAGAAGATTTTAGTATAACCTTTATTATTAAATTATGGAAATTCATGTGAAATGGTTAAAATTTGAAGACTTTTATGGTAATTTTCAAAGATACAATGGTAGGCATAAAAATAAATAATAATATAGTTGAAAAAGTAAGTGAAGATATTTTCTGATAATTCTGAGGACTTTTGCATAACATATATCTGCTAAAAATATGGAAATTCATAAGAAATGTGTAACATTTGAAGATTTTTGTGGTAATTTTTACAGATACAATGATAGGCTTACAAACACAATTAGAATGTGATTGAAAAAAAGGAATAGAGACATTTTCTGATAAAACTGAAGATTTCCTCCTAACAGGTGTATGTTAAAATTGAGGATTATATAAGATAATTTATAAAATTGAAGATATTTTGGAAAAAAAAGCAGATACAATGATAGCCATAAAAACACATTTAGGATATAAATTAAGGAGGCAATGGAGAAATTTTCCTATAAAACTGAAGATTTTCCTCTAACACATGCATACATGTGTTAAATTGAGGATAACTTAAGATAATTTATAAAATTGAAGATATTTTGAAAAAAAATTTCAGATGCAGTGATAAGCATACAAATACACTTAGAATAAACATGGAAAAAGAAGTGGAGACACTTTCTGATAAACTGAAGATTTTCATCTAGCATATGTATGATAAAATTGAGGATTACATAGGATAAATGATAGAATTGAAATTTATTCAGAATAAACTCAGATACAGTGGGAGGTTTACAAATACAATTAGAATAAAATTTAAAAAGGAACTGGATACACATTTTGTTAATTCTGAAGATTTACATTTAATTTATGTATGATGAAATAGATGATAACTAGGAAAATTGAAAATTGAATATATTTTTGATAAAACCTCAGATACAATACAAGGCATACAAATACAATTAAAATATAAGTGAAAAAGAAAGGGGAGACATTTTCTGATAAAACTGAAGATTTTTGTATAACATTTCTGATTAAATTATGGAAATTCATGTGCAAATGTTAATAATTGAAGAATTCTGTGCTAATTTTCACAGATAAAATGGTAGGCATACAAATAAAATAATAATATAGTTCAAAAAAGAAGTGGAGATATTTTTCTGATAAATCTGAAGAAGTTTGCACAACATATATCTGATAAAATAACAGAAATACATAGGGAAAATGTAGAATTTCAAGATTTTTGTGGTAATTTTTACAGATACAATGATTGGCTTACAAATACAATTTGAATATAATTGAAAAAAGGAATAGACATTTTCTTAAAATTGAGGAATATATGAGATAACATAAAATTGAAAATATTTTGGAAAACAAAACTCAGATACAAGGATAGGCATACAAATACAACTTGGGTATTATTGAAAAAGGAAGAGGAGACATTTACATAAAGAACTGAAGGTTTTCATCTAACCTATGTATGAAAAAATTGAGGATTACAAATGTTAATTGATAAAGTTGAAGGTTTATTTGGAAAATAACTCAGATCCAATGGTTGGCATAAAAATACAATTAGAATATAAATGAAAAGGGAGGTGAAGATATTTTCTGATAGAACTGAAGATTTTCATCTAAAATATGCATGATAAAATTGAGGATTACATAGGGTAATTTATAAAAATGAAGATTTATTCAGATAGGCATACAAATACAATTAGAATACATTTGAAAAAGTAGTGAAGACATATTATGTTAATTCTAAAGATTTACATCTAACTTATATATTATAAAATGTATAACATAGGAAAATTGATAAAATAAGATTTTTTTGATAAAATCTCAGATTCAAAGAAAGGCATTCAAATACAATAAGATTTTAAGTGAAAAAGAAAGTAGAGACATTGATAAAACTGAAGATTTTTCTATGATATTTCTGATAAAATTATGGAAATATATGAGAAAATGTTAAACTTTGAAGATATTTGTAGTAATTTTCACAGATGCAATGTTAGGTATACAAATAAATAATAATATAGTTGAAAATAAGTGGAGATATTTTCTAAAAATCTGAAGAATTTTGCATAACATATATCTGATAAAAGTATTGAAATTCATAGAAAAATAGTAAGATTTGAAGATGTGTGTTGTGAATTTCACAGATAAAATGACAGGATTACAAACATGATTAGAATGTAAGTGAGAAAAGGAATAGAGATATTTTCTGATAAAACTGAAGATTTTCATCTAACAAATGTATGTTAAAATTGAGGATAACATAAGAAAATTTATAAAATTGAAGATATTTGAAAAACAAAACTCAGATACAAGGATAGACATACAAATACAACTAGAGAATTATTGAAAGGGGAAGAGGACACATTTTTTTAAAGAACTGAAGATTTTCATCTAAGATGTGTGATAAAATTGAGGATTACATAAGATAATTCATAAAATTGAAGATTTACTTGGAAAAACTTCAGATACATGGATCTGCATACAAATACATTTAGAATATAATTGAAAAGGGAAGTGGAGCTATTTTCTGATAGAACTGAAGATTTTCATCTAAAATATGCATGATAAAATTAAGGATTTCATAAAATAACTGATAAAATTTTAGATATTTTTTACAAAAACCTACGATACAATGATAGGCTTCCAAATATAATTAGAATATAAGTGAAAAGAGAAGTGGAGACATTTTCTCGTAGAACTGAAGATTTTCTTTTTTTAATTTTTATTTTCTATATTCTATGTTTACATTCCAAAGGCTTTCCCCTTTCCCAGTCCCCCCATATGTCCCATAATTCCTCTCCCCCCTGCTGTTCCCCAATCATTCCCCCCCACGATTTTTCTGTTCTGGGTCTACAATACTGGATCCAATCTTTACAGGCGCAGGGTCCTCTAATTTCTTCTTCTTGGGAGTCATTTGACTTGCTAATTGTGCCTTGAGTATTTAGGGCTTCTGGGCTCATTAATATCCACTTATCAGTGATTGCATTTCATGTGTATTCTATTGTGATTGGGATAGCTCACTTAGGAAGATATTTTCCAGATCTAACTATTTCCTTACAAATTGCATGAGTTCATTATTTTTAATTGCATAGTAGTACTCCATTGTATAAATATACCACATTCTCTGTATCCATTCCTCTTTTGAGGGATATCTGGGCTCCTTCCAATTTCTGGCTATTATAAACAAGGCTGCTACAAACATAGTGGAGCATGTGTTTTTACTGTATGCAGAGGAATCCTCTGGGTATAAGCCCAGGAGTGGTATGCCAGGGTCCTCTAGAAGTGACATGCCCAATTTTCTGAGTAACCACCACACTGATTTCCAGAGCGGTTTTACCATTTTGCAATCCCACCAACAGTGGAGGAGTGTTCCTCTTTCTCCACATCTTCGCCAGCACCTGTTGTCTCTTGAGTTTTTAATCTTAGCCATTCTGACTGGCATGAGGTGGAATCTCAGTGTTGTTTTTATTTGCATTTCCCTGATGTCTAATGATGTTGAACATCTCTTAAGGTGTTTCTCGGCCATCTGCATTTCTTCTGGTGAAAATTCTTTGTTTAGCTCTGTACCCCATTTTTTGATAGGGTTATTTGGTTCTTTGCGGTCTAACTTCTTGAGTTCTTTGTATATATTGGATATTAGCCCTCTGTCGGATGTGGGGTTGGTGAAGATCATTTCCCACTTTGTTGGTTGCTGTTTTGTCCTTCTGACAGTGTCCTTTGCCTTACAGAGTCTTTGTAATTTTATGAGATCCCATTTGTCAATTCTTGATCTTAGAGCATAAGCTATTGGTGTTCTGTTCAGGAAATTTCCCCCTGTGTCCATGTCCTCCAGGATCTTCCCAAGTTTCTTTTCTAATAGTGTCAGTCTGTCTGGTTTTATGTGGAGGTCCTTGATCCACTTGGAGTTGATCTTAGTACAAGGAGATAAGAGTGGGTCAATTCGCATTCTTCTGCATGTTGACCTCCAGTTGAACCAGCACCATTTGTTGAAAAGGCTATCTTTATTCTACTAGATGGTTGTGGCTCCTTTATCAAAGATCAAGTGACCATAAGTCTGTGGCTTAATTTCTGGGTCTTCAATCCTATTCCATTGATCTACCTGCCTGTTGCTGTACCAATACCATGTAGTTTTTAACAGAATTGCTCCGTAGTACTGCTTGAGGTCAGGGATATTGATTACCACAGAAGTCCTTTAATTGTTGAGAATAGTTTTAGCTATCCTGTGTTTTTTGTTGCTCCAGATGAATTTGAGAATTGCTCTTTCTAGATCTATGAAGAATTGATTTGGGATTTTGATGGGGATTGCATTGAATCTGTAGATTGCTTTTGGCAAGATGGCCATTTTTACTATATTGATCCTGCCAATCCAGGAGCAAGAAATATTTTTCCATCTTCTGAGGTCTTCTTCGAATTCTTTCTTCAAGGACTTGAAGTTTCTGTCATACAGATCTTTCACTTGTTTGGTTAGAGTTACGCCAAGGTACTTTATGTCGTTTGTGGCTATTGTGAAGGGTGTTATTTCCCTAACTTCTTTCTCAGCCTGCTTGTCCTTTGAGTACAAGAATGCTACTGATTTGCTTGAGTTAACACATCTCAGTGTCAAGGACAAACACCACCTTAGAGAAAAAGGCTGGAAGACAGTTTTACAAGCAAATGGTCCCAGGAAACAAGCCGGAGTAGCCATTCTAATATCAGAAAAAAATTGACTTTCAACCTTAAGTCATCAAAAGAGACTCAGGAGGTCACTTCCTGCTTGTCAAAGGGAAAATCCACCAAGAACAATTCTCAATACTGAACATCTATGCGCCAAATGTAAGGGCACCCTCATTCGTAAAAGAAACTTCACTAAAGCTTAAGGCACACATAGCACCTAACACAATAATTGTAAGTGATTTCAACACTCCACTCTCCTCAATGGATGGACCAGGAAAGCAGAAACTAAACAGGGACACAGTGAAACTAAATGAAGCTTTGGACCAATTGGATTTAACACACACACACACACACACACACACACACACACGTATATATATATATATATATATATATATATATATATATATATAATATTCCATCCTAAAGCAAAAGAGTATACCTTTTTCTCAGCACTGCATGGTACCTTCTCAAAAATAGATCATATAATTGGTCACAAGACAGACCTCAAAAAATACAAGAAGACCGAACTAATCCCATGTCTCCTATCGGGTCACTATGGAGTAAAAGTGGTCTTCAATAGGAAGAAGAACAACAGAAAGCCCACATATACATGGAAACTGAACAATAATCTACTCAATGACACCTTGGTCAAGGAAGAAATAAAGAAAGAAATCAAAGACTTTTTAGACTTCAATGAAAATGAAGGTACGACCTACCCAAATCTTTGGGACACAATGAAAGCAGTACTAAGAGAAAAACTCATAGCCCTGAGTGCCTCCAAAAAGGAACTGGAGAGAGCATGCACTAGCAACTTAACAGCACACCTGAAGGCCCTGGAACAAAAAGAAGCTAATTCACCCAGGAGGAGTAGAAGACAGGAAATCATCAAACTCAGGGCTGAAATCAATCAAGTAGAAACAAAGAGAACCATAGAAAGAATCAACAAAACCAAGAGCTGGTTCTTCGAGAAAATCAACAAGATAGATAAACCCTTAGCTAGACTAACCAAAGGGCACAGAGACAGTATCCAAATTAACAAAATTAGAAATGAAAAGGGGGGCATAACAACAGAAACATAGGAAATTCAAAAGATCATCAGATCCTACTACAAAGGCCTATACTCAAAACAACTGGAGAATCTGGAGGAAATGGACAATTTCCTAGACAGATACCAAATACCAAAATTAAATCTGCATCAAGTAGATCAGCTAAACAGTCCCATAACCCCTAAAGAAATAGAAGGGGTTATGGAAAGCCTCCCAACCAAAAAAAGTACGGGACCAGATGGTTTTAGTGCAGAATTCTACCAGACCTTCAAAGAAGACATAACATAATACTCTTCAAACTATTCCACAAAATAGAGACAGAAGGGACACTGCCCAACTCGTTCTTCAAAACCACAATTATGCTGATACCTAAACCACAAAAAGATCCAACAAAGAAAGAGAACTACAGGCCAATTTCTCTTATGAATATTGATGCAAAAATACTAAATAAAATTCTTGCCAACCGAATCCAAGAGCATATCAAAATGATCATTCACCATGATCAAGTAGGCTTCATTCCAGGCATGCAGGGATGGTTCAATATACGGAAATCCATCAATGTAATCCACTACCTAAAGAAACTAAAAGAAAAAAAACCACATGGTCATCTCATTAGATGCTGAAAAAGCATTCGACAAAATTCAGCATCCTTTCATGCTAAAAGTCTTGGAAAGAGCAGGAATTCAAGGCCCATACGTAAACATAGCAAAAGCAATCTACAGCAAACCAGTAGCCAACATCAAAATAAATGGAGAGAAACTTGAAGCAATCCCACTAAAATCAGGGACTAGACAAGGCTTCCCTCTCTCTCCATATCTTTTCAACATAGTACTTGAAGTTCTAGAGTGAGCAACATAAGAAAGTTACAGGGATACAAATTGGAAAGGAAGAAGTCAAATTATCATTATTTGCAGACAATATGATAGTCTACTTAAGCGATCCAAAACACTCCACCAGAGAATTTCTACAGCTGATAAACAACTTCAGCTAAGTGGCTGGTTATGAAATTAACACAAGAACTGAAGATTTTCATCATATATATATGTATGTATGTATATGTATATATGTATATGTATATTTATATGTATATATATAATATTTATAACCTAAGATAATTTAGAAAATTGAATATTTTTTAAAAAAACACAGATACAACAAAAGCATATAAATAAAATTAGAATGTAATTTAAAGACTAATTAGAGACATTTTCATAAAGAACTGAGGATTTTCATCTAATATATGACAAAATTGAGGATAACATAAGATAATGTATAAAATTGAAGATTTTTTGAATAAAAATGATAGCCATACAAATATAATAAGAATTCAATTGTAAAAGGAAGTGGAGATATTTTATGATAGAACTGAATTTTTCATCAAAATATGCATGATAAAATTGATGATTACATATGATATCTGATAAAACTGAAGATTTTTTTTGGAAAAATCTGAGATACAATGATAGGTATACAAATGCAATTAGAATACAATTGATAAAGGAACAGGACACATTTTCTGATAGATCTTAAGATTTTCATCTAATATATGTACAAGAAAATTGAGGATTACATAGGATAACTGATAAAATTGAAGAGTTCCTTAGAAAAATCTCAGATACAATCATAGGCCTACAAATAGAGTTATCACATAATTAAAAAAGGAAGTGGAGACATTTTCTGATGAAACTGAAGATTCCGTATAACATATTTCTATAAAATAAGGGTAATTCATAGGAAAATTTGAAAATTGAAGATTTTTGTGGTAATTTTGACAGATAAAATAGTAAGCATACAAATACAATTAGAATGTAATTGAAAAATGAAGTGGAGCCATTTTCCTATAAAACTGAAGATTTTCCTCTAACAAATGTATGGTAAAATTGAGGAAAACTTAGGATAATTTTTAAAATTGCTATTTTTACAAAAAAACCTCAGATACAATGATAAGCTTACAAATACTATGAAAATTCAATTGAAAAAGGAAGATGAGACATTTTCACATAAATCTGAAAATTTTCATTTAATATGTATGATAAAATTGATGATTACAAAGGATAACTGATAAAATTCAAGATTTTCTTTAAAAAGTCTCAGATACAATGATAGGCATACAAATACAATTAGAATGTAATTGACAAAGTGGGTGGAGACATTTTTGTATAAAACTGAAGATTTTCATCTAAGTATGATAAAATTGAGTATAACATAAGTTAATTTTTAAATCTGAAGATATTTTTGAAAAAGAAATCTCAGATGCAATAATCAGCATACAAATACAATTAGAATAGAAATTAAAAAGGACGTGGTGATATATTTTAATTCTGAAGCTTTACATATAACTTATGCATGATACAATGGATGATAACATAGGAAAATTGATAAAATTGAAGGTATTTGTGATAAAATCTCAGATATAATGAAAGGCATGCAAGTACCACAATAAATAAGTGGAAAAGAAAGTGGAGACACTTTCTGATAAAACTGCAGAATTTCTATAAAATTTCTTATTATGGAAATTATGGAAATTCATGTGAAAATGTTAAAATTTGAAGAGTTTTATGGTAATTTTCACAGATACAATGGTAGGTATACAAATAAATATTAATAAAGTTGACTAAGTAATGAGGTATTTTCTGATTAATCTGAAGAATTTTGTATAATATATATCTGATAAAATTATGGAAATTATTAAGAAAACTGTAAAATTTGAAGATTTTTGTGATTATCACAGATACGATGATAGATTTACAAACACAAGTATAAAGTAATTGAAGAGAGGAATAGAGATTTTTTTGATAAAATGGAAGATTTTCATCTAACATATCTATGTTAAAATTGAGGATTACATATGATAATTTATAAAATTGAAGTTATTTTGGAAAACAAAAATTCAGATACAAGGATAGACATACAAATACAACTAGAGTATTATTGAAAAGGAAGAGAACACATTTATGAAAAGAACTGAAGATTTTCATCTAACATATGTATGATAAAATTGAGGATTACATAAGATAATTGATAAAATTGAAGATTAGTTCGAAAAATACTCAGATACACTGATCTTCATACAAATACAATTAGCAGACAATTGAAAAGGGAAGTGGAGTTATTTTCTGATAGAACTGAAGCTTTTCTACTAACATATTCATGATAAAATTGAGCATTACATAGGATAACAGATAAAATTTTAAAATTTTTGAAAAAAACTCAGATACAATGAAAGGCATCCAAATATAAATAGAATAGAATTGAGAATAGAATTGGAGATATTTCCTTGTAGAAGTCAATATTTTAATCTTACATATATATCATAAAGTTGAGGATTGCATATGATAACTGATAAAATAGAAGAATTCTTTGGAAAAAATTCAGATACAATAATAGGCATACAAGTAGAATCATCACAAATTTGAAAATGAAGTGGATGGCAGTTTTTGACCAAACTGAAAGTTTCATATAACATATCACTGATAAAGTAAAGAAAATTCATAGGAAAAATTTAAAAATTGAAAGTTTTGTGTTACTTTTCACATATACAATGGTAAGCCTACAAATACAATTAGAATGTAATCAAAAAATGAAGTGGAGACATTTTAATGAAAATTGAAGATTTCCTCTAAAATATGAATGAAAAAATTGAGGATAACTTAAGATAAATTATAAAATTGAAGATTTTTTGAAAAAGAAAGCTCAGATACAATGATAGGCATACAAATACATTGAGAATATAATTTAAGGAGGAAGTGGAGACATTTTCAAAGAAAACAAGATTTTCATATAGGATACTTATGATAAAATGAAGATAACATAAGGAAATTTATAAAATGAAAGATTTTTTGGAAATACACTCAGATGCAATGATAGGCATAGAAATTTAAGTAGAATACAACTCAAAGTGAAGTGGAGATATTTTCTGATAAAACTGAAGATTTTCATCAAACATGTATGATAAAATAACGGACTACTAGGGTAATTGATAAGATTGAAGATTTATTTGGACAAAACTCAGATATGATAATAGGCATAAAAAAGCAATTAGAATATAACTAAAAGTGGCATGGAGACATTTTCCAATAAAACTGAAGATTTTCATCTAATATATGTGTGATAAAATGAGGATAACATAACATAATTTATAAAATTGAATATTCAGAAAAACCTCAGATACATTGATAGGTATATAAATACAACTAGAATATAACTGAAAAAGGAAATGGAGATATTTTCATAAAGTAATGAAGATTTTCATCTAACATATGTATCATAAAATTGAGGATAACATAAGATAATGTATAAAATTGAAGATTTTTTTTAAAAAAAACCTCAAATACAATGATAGCCATAAAAACATAATTAGAATTCAATTGCAAAAGGAAGAGGAGACATTTTATTACAGAACTGAAGGTTTTAATCTAAAATATGCATGATAAAATTGAGTATTACATAGGATATCTGAAAAAATTGAAGATTTTCTTTGAAAAAACTCAGATACAATGATAGGCATACAAATAAAATTATCACTTAATTGAAAAAGGAAGTGGAGACATTTTCTGATGAAACTGAAGATTTCGTATAACATATTTTGTATAAAATAAGGGAAATTCATACGAAAAATTTAAAAATTGAAGATTTCTATGGTGATTTTCACAGTTACAATGGTACGCATACAAATACAATTAGAATGTAATTGTAAAAAGAAGTGGAGACCTTTTCCTCTAAAACTGAAGTTTTGCCTCTAACAAGTTTGATAAAATTGAGGATAACTTAATTCATGAAATTGAAGATTTTTTTGAAAAAAAACTCAGAGGCAATTATAAGAATAAAAATACAATTAGAATACAATTGAAAAAGGATGAGGAGACATTGATAAAACAGAAAATATTTATCTAATATATGTGTGGGAAAATTGAGAATTACATAGGATATTTTACAAAACTGAAGATTTATTCAGAAGAAACATTGAATACAATGATAGACATAGAAATACAATTAGAATACAATTGAGAAAGGATGTGGAGACATATTCTGTTCATTCTGAAGCTTTACATCTAACTTATGGATGATAACATAGGAAAATTGATAAAATTGAAGAATTTTGTGATAAAATCTCAGGTACAATGAAAGGCACACAAATAAAACTATATATAAGTGAAAAAAGTGGAGACATTTTCGGATAAATCTGAAGATTTTTGTATAACATTTCTAATTACATTATGAAAATTAATGTGAAAGTGTTAATTTTTGAAGATTTTTGTTGTAATTTTCACAGATACAATGGTTGGCATACAAAAAATAATAATATAGTTGAAAAAGGAAGTGGAGATATTTATTGATAAATCTGAGGAATTTTACATAACATATATCTGATAAAATTATGGAAATTCCTAGAAAACAGTAAAATTTGAAGATTTTTGTGATAATTTTCAGATACAATGGTGGGCATACAAAGAAATAATAATATAGTTGAAAAATGAATGGAGATGTTTTGATAAATCTGAAGAATTTTGCATAACACATATCTGATAAAATTATGGAAATTCATAAGAAAACTGTAAAATTTGAAGATCTTGTGGTAATTTTCACAGATACAATCTGTATCATCTAACATATGTATGTTAAAATTGAGGATAACACAAGAAAAATTGTAGAATTGGACATATTTTGGAAAACAAAACTCAAATACAAGGATAGGCATACAAATCCAACTAAAGTACTATCAAAAAAGGAAGAGGACACATTTATGTAAAGAACTGCAGATTTTCATCTAACATGTGTATAATAAAATTGAGGATTACATAAGATAATTGATGAAATTGAAGATTTATTTGGAAAAATCCTCAGATACAATGATCTGCATACAAATACAATTAGAATATAATTGAAAACGGAAGTAGAGATATTTTCTGATAGTACTGAAGCTTTTCATCTAACATATGCATGATAAAATTGAGGATTACATAGAATAACTGAAAAATTTTAGATTTTTTTGAATAAACACTCATTTTCAATGATAGGAATTAAAATAGAATTAGAATGTAATTGAAAAGTGAGTGGAGATATTTTCTGGTAGAACTGAATATTTTAATATAACATATATATCATAAAATTGAGGATTACATATGATAAGTGATAAAATTGAAGATTTTTTTGGAAAAAAGGCATTCTAAGTCTGTTTTTATGCTTAGCATTTTATCTGTGAAAATTACCTCAAAAATCATCAATTTTTAAATTTTTCCTATGAATTTCCCTTACTTTATCCAAATATGTTATATGAAATCATCAGTTTTATCAGAAAATGTCTCTACCCCTTTTTTAATTACATTCTAATTGTGTTTTTAAGCCTATCATTTTATCTGTATTACCACAAAAACTTCAAATTTTACAGTTTTCGCATGAATTTCCATAATTTCATCAGATATATGTTAGGCAAAATTCTTCAGATTTATCAGAAAATATCTCCACTTCCTTTATAACTGTATTATTATTTATTTGTATGACTACCATTCTATCTGTGAAAATTACAACAAAAATCTTCAAATTTTAGCATTTTCATATGAACTTCCATAATTTTATTAGAAATGTTATACAAAAATCTTCAGTTTCATCAGAAAATATCTCCACTGTCTTTTTTTCTTATATTCTAATTGTATTAGTATGCTTTTAATTATATCTGAGATTTTATTAAAAAAACTTCAATTTTATCAATTTTCCTAAGTTATCCAATTTTATCATACAAATGCTAGGTAAAAAAAATCTTAAGTTTTATACAAAAATGTCTCCAGCTACTTTTTCAATTATATTCTTATTTATTTGTATGCCTATCCTTGTATCTGAGAATTTTCTAAGAAAATCTTCACTTTATTCAGTTATCCTATGTAATCGTCAATTGTATCATATATATGTTGAATGAAAAGTCTCCAGTTTTATCGGAAAATGTCTCATCTTCCTTTTTCCTTTGTATTCTAATAGTCTTTGCAAACTTATCATTCGTTTGAGAATGTTTGCAAAAAAATTCTTCAATTTTATAAATTATCCTGTTTTTCCTCAATTTTATCAAATGTATGTTAGAAGAAAATCTTCAGTTTTAGGAAAATGTCTCCACATCCTTTTACAATTACATTGTAATTGTATTTGTATACATACCATTGTATCTGTGAAAATTGCCACAAAATTCTTTAATTTTTTAATCTTTCCTATGAATTTCCCTTACTTTATCAGAAATATGTTATATGAAATCCTTAGTTTTTTTCAGAAATATTTAGGAAATATTTAAAAGTTGAAGATTTTTCAGATAATTTTCAGATACAATGGTAAGCATCAAAATACAATTAGAATGTAATTAAAAAAGGAAGTAAAGCCATTTTCCTATAAAACTGAAGAAAATCCTCTAACATATGTATGTTAAAATTTGGGATAGCATAAGATAAATTATAAAATTGGAGTTTTTTATTTTTTAAAACTCAGATGCAATGATAAGCATACAAATACAATTGGAATACATTTGAAAAAGGAAGGGGAGATATTTTCTGATAAAACTGAAGATTTTCATCCAATATATATATGATAAAATTGAGTATTGCATTGGATAATTGATAAAATTGAAGATTTATTCAGAAAAAAACTCGGAGACAATGATAGACATACAAATACAATTAGAATAAAATTGAAAAAGGAAGAGGAGAAATATCCTGTTAATTCTAAAGATTTCAATCTAAATTATGAATGAAAAATGGATGAGAACATAGGAAAATCGATAAAATTGAAGATATTTTGGATAAAATCTCAGATTCAATGAAAGGCATACAAATACGATAGGATTTTAATCAAAAAACAAAGTGCAGATATTTTCTGATAAAACTGAAGATTTTTGTATAATATTTCAGACAAAACTATGATAATTTATGAGAAAATGTTAAAATTTGAATATTTTGCGGTAATTTCCACAGACAAAATGGCAGGTATACATATAAATAAGAATATAGATGAAAAGGAAGTGGAGAAAATTTCTAATAAATCTGAAGCAATTTGCATAATATATCGGATGAAATTATGGAAATTCATAAAAAACTTTGAAATTTGTAGAATTTTGTGGTAGTTTTTACAGATACAATGATAGGCTAACAAACACAATTAGAATATAATTGAGAAATCAATAGAGACATTTTATGATAAAACTGAAGATTTTCATCTAACATATGTATTTTTCAATTGAGGATAACAAGTTAATTTATAAACTTGAAGATATTTTGGAAAACAAAAAAATTCAGATACAAGGATTGGCATACAAATACAACTAGAGAATTATTGAAAAAGGAAGAGGACTCATTACTGTAAAGAACTGAAGATTTTCATCTAACATATGTATGAAAAAATTGAGGATTATATAAGATAATTGATCAAATTGAAGATTTATTTGGAAAAATACTCAGATACACTGATCTGCATACAAATACAATTAGAATATAATTGAAAAGAGAAGTCAAGATATTTTTCTGAGAGAACTGAAGATTTTCATCTAAAATATGCATGATAAAATTGAGGAATACATAGGATAAATGATAAAATTTTAGATTTTTTGAGAAAATATCAGATATAATGATAGGCATCCAAATATAATTAGAATGTAATTGCAAAGGGAAGTGGAGATATTTTCTGGTAGAACTGAAGATTTTAATCTAAACTATATATCATAAAATTGAGAATTAGATATAATAACAGATATAATTAAAGATTATTTTGGAAAATAACTCAGATACAATGATAGGGATACAAATAGGTTTAGAATATAATTGAAGGAGGTGTGGAGACATTTTCATATAAAACTGAAGAATTTCATATAACACATATGATAAAATGAGTATATCATAATTTATAAAATTTTAGATATTTTTTGGAAAAACACTCAGACACAATGATACAGATAGAAATACAATTAGAATCCAACTGAAAAAAAGTGGAGACATTTTCTGATACAACTGAAGATTTTCATCTAACATATACAATAAAATAAAGGATTACTAGGATAATTGATAAAATTAAAGGTTTATTGTGACAAAACTAAGATACAATGATAGGCATAAAAAATACAATTAGAATATAATTAAAAGACACATGGAGCCATGATCATATAAAACTGAAAATTTTCATCTAATATATGTATGATCAAAATGAGAATAACATAATTTATAAAATTTAATTTTTTAAAAACCTCAGGAACATTGATAGGCATACAAATACAATTAGAAATTAATTGAAAATGGAAATGGAGGCATTTTGGTAAAGTAATGAAGATTTTCATCTAACATATAAAATTGAGGATACCATAAGATAATGTATAAAATTGAAGATATTTTTGGAAAAAACACAAATACAATGATAGCCATACAAATATTATTAGAATTCAATTGAAAAACAAAGTGGAGATATTTTATGATAGAACTGAAGATTTTCATCAAAAATATGCATGATAAAATTGAGGATTACATAGGATGTCTGATAAAATTTAAACTTTTTTTTTGGAAAAAAATCTCACACACAATGATAGTCATACAAATAGAAGTATCAGATAATTGAAAAGGAAGTGGATACATTTTTTGATAAAACTAAAGATTTCATATAACATATTTCTGATAAGGTAAGGGAAATTCATAGGAAAAAGTTAAAAATTGAAGATTTTTGTGGTAATTTTCACAGATAAAATGGTAAGCATACAAATACAATGAGAATGTAATTGCAAAAAGAAGTGGGTACATTTTTATATACAACTGAAGATTTTGCTCTAACATATGTATGATAAAATTGAGGTTTACATAAGATAATTGATAAAATTGAATATTCATTCAGAAAAATCTTGAATACAATGATAGGAATAAAAATTCAATTAGAATACAGTTGAAAATGAAGTGGAGACATATTGTGTTAATTCTTAAGATTTACATCTAACTTATATGATAAAATGGATGATAACAGGAAAATTGATAAAATTGAAGATTTTCTTTGATAAAATCTCAGATAAAATGAGAGCCATACAAATACAACTATATATAAATGAAAAATAAAGTGGATACATTTTCTGATAAAACTGAAGATTTTTGTGTAACATTTCTGATAAAATTATGGAAGATCATGTGAAAATGTTAAAATTTGAAGATTTTTGTGGTAATTTTCACAGATACAATGGTAGGCATACAATAATAATATAGTTGAAAAATGAAGTCGAGTATTTTCTGATAAATGTGAAGAATTTTGCATGACATTTCTCATAAAATTATGGAAATTCATAGGAAAAGTGTAAAATTTGAAGTTCTTTGTGGTAATATTCACAGATACAATGATAGGCTTACAAACACAATGAGAATGTAATTGAAAAAAGGAAGAGACATTTTCTGATAAAACTGAAGAATTTCATCTAACATATGTGTGTTAAAATTGAGGATATCCAAAGCAATGCTCGTTTTTATCATGGAGATTTTAGATGAAAATCTTCCATTCTATCTTAAAATGTCTCCACTTCCCATTTCAAACAAATTCTAATTATATATTTATGGCTATCATTGTATTTGAGTTTTCTTCAAAAAATCTTCAATTTTATACATTTACTTATGTTATCCTCAATTTTATCATATATATGATAGTTATAAATCTTTATTACTTTTTGAAAATATCTCCATTTCCCTTTTCAGTTACATTCTAATTGTATTTACATGCCTATTAATCTGTTTTTTAAAAATGATATTCAATTTTATAAATTCTGTTATATTATCCTCATTTTTATCATACATATATTAGATAAAAATCATCAGTTTTATATGAACATGTCTCCACATCTCTTTTACTTATATTCTAATTGTATTTTTATGCCTATCATTTTATCTGAGTTTTTTTCCAAATAAATCTTCAATTTTATCTATTAACCTAGTAATCCTTTAATTTAACATACATATGGTAAAAATCTTCAGTTTTATCAGAAAACGTCTCCACCTTCTTTTTCAGGTGTATTCCAATTGTATTTCTATGTCTATCATTGTTTCTGTGTGTTTATCCAAAAAGTCTTTAATTATATAAATTACCTTATGATATCCTCATTTTATCATATATGTTATATGGCATTCTTCAGTTGTATATGAAAGTGTATCCACTTCCTTCTTCAATTATATATTTGTATTCCTGTCATGTATCTGAGTATTTTTTCAAAAAAATCTTCCATTTTACACATAATCTTAAGTTATCCCCAATTTTATCATAGATATTTTAGAGGAAAATTTTCAATTTTGCATAAAAGTGTCTCCACTTCATTTTTCGATTACATTCTAATTGTTCTTGTATGCCTACCGTTGTATCTGTGAAAATTACCACAAAAAAATGAATTTTTAAATTTTTCCTATGACTTTTCCTTACTCTTTCAGTAATATTATATATGAAAATTTCAGTTTTGTCAGAAAATGTATCTACTTCATTTTCAAATATGTGATAATTCTATTTGTATGTATATCTTTGTATCAGATTTTTTCAAAAAAATCCTCAATTTTTTCAGTTATCATATATAATCCTCAAGTTTATGATACATATGTTAGATTAAAATCTTCAGATCTACTAGACATTATCTCCAATTTTCTTTTCAATTTCATACTACTTTTATTTGGATGCCTATCATTTTTCAAAAAAATAAAATTTTATCAGTTATCCTATGTAATCTTCAATTTTATAATGCATATTTTAGATGAAAAGGTTCAATTCTATGAGACAATATCTCCACTTCTCTTTTCAATTCTAATTGTATTTGTATGTAGATGCTTGTATCTGTGTATTTTTACAAATAAATCTTCAATTTTATCAATTATTTTATGCAATCCTTAACATTATGATACAAATTTTAGATGAAAATCTTCAGTTCATTACAAAATGTGTCCTCTTCTTTTTTCAACAATACTCTAGTTGTCTTCATTCGCCTATCCTTGTATCTGAGTTTTTGTTTTCCAAAATAAATTTTATAAACTACCTTATGTAGTCCTCAATTTTAACATACATTTGTTAGATGAAAATCTTATAAGAAAATGTCTCTATTCCTTTTTTCAATTATATTCTTATTCTGTTACCACAAATTCTTCAAATTTAAAATTTTCTTATGAATTTCCATAATTTTTTCAGATATGTTATGCAAAATTAATCAGATTTATCTGAAAATATCTCCACTTAGTTTTTCAACTATATTATTACTCATTTCTATGCCTTCCACTGTATCTGTGAAAATTACTATGAAAATCTTCAAATTTTACAGTTTTCCTATGAATTTCCATAATTTTATCAGATGTATATTATGCAAAATTCCTCAGATTTATCAGTCTGTTTGGAGTTCTGTAGGCTTCTTGTATATTCATGGGCATCTCTCTCTTTAGGTTGGGGAAGTTTTCTTCCATAATTTTGTAGAAGATATTTGCTGGCCCTTTAAGTTGTATATCTTCCCTATCATCTATACCTATAACCCTTAGGTTTGTTCTTCTCATTGTGTTCTGGATTTCCTTAATGTTTTGGTTTACAAGCTTTTTGCATTTTGCCTTTTCTTGGACTGTTGAATCAATGGTTTGTATGGTATCTTTGGCATCTGAGATTCCTTCTTGTCTCTCTTGTATTTTATTTTTGATATTGGCATCTACGGACCCTGATTTCTTCCCAAGGTTTTCTATCTCTAAAGTTGTCTCCCTTTGTGATTTCTTAGTTGTTTCTACTTCTGTTTTTAGATCCTGGATGTTTTTGCTCAGATCTTCTGCTTGCTTGTTTGTATTTTCATATATTTCTTTATGAGGTTTTTGTGTTTTCTCTTTCATAGCTTCTACTTGTTGACCCACGTTCCTCCGTAGTTCCTTAAGTGGTTTGTAATTCCTCCTTATTGGCTTCTAACTTTTGATCCATATTCTCCTGAGTTTCTTTAAGTGATTTTTGTGTTTGCCTTGTAAGGGGTTCTACGTTTTGATCCATTTTCTCCTGTAATTCTGTAAGAGATGTATCTATGTGTTCTGCTATCAGCATCCTGACCAGTGATTTTAGATTCAAATCTTGTTTTTCTGGTGTATTGGGGTATCCGGGACTTACTGCTATTGGGGAACTGGGTTCAAATGCTGCCATATTGCCATGGTTTCTGTTAGTAAAGTTCCTATCTTTGCCTTTTGCGATCTGATTATCTCTGGCCTTAGTTGGTCCGGTAGTCACTTGCTGGTGCTTGAACCGCCTGAGGGCAAGTAAGGCTATTTCCCCACCACTGGATGACTGGGTTTCCCCTGGCACAGACTGCTGAAGTGTTGTTCTCCTCTTGGGTGCTGTTGGACCAGTGATGTATCTTCTGGTTCTGCCCCTCTGAATCCAAGCAGCTGACACCAAGATGGCCTCAGTTGTGTGGAGTGCAGGGTCCCCCTCAGGGTGCAGAGCACACGCCTGGTTGGGACCAAGTAACTCCTGCTCTGTCCAGATCCCTGCATGGCGGCCTTGAGTACCCATAGATCCCAAATTCTGGATATCAGAGGTACCAGGTTCAGCTCGCTTACACAGACAGCTGCAATGAATCCGGCTGTGGTTGCAGGGAGTGGGGAGTGCCGACAATTTTATTTAAAATTAAAATTTTTCCTCTAAAATATCTATAATAAAATTGAGGATAAATTAAGGTACATCATAAAATTGAAGATTTTTTTTGAAAAAAAAACCTCAGATACAATGATAGACATATAAATACATTGAGAATATAATTGAAGGACAATGTGGAGACATTTTCATATAAAACTGAAGATTTTCATATAACATACATATGATTAAAATGAGGATATCATAGGGCAATTTATAAAATTAAAGATTTTTTTTGGAAAAAACACTCAAATACAATGATAGGCATAAAATCAAAATTAGAATACAACTGAAAAATAAAGTATAGACATTTTCTGATAAAACTGAAGACTTTGATCTAACATATGTATGATAAAATAAAGGATTGCTACGGTAATTGATAAAATTGAAGATTTATTTGAACAAAACTCAGACATAATGATAGGCATAAAATACAAATAGAATATAACTAAAAGAGACGTGGAGAAATTTTCATATAAAACTTAAGATTTCCATCTAATATATGTATGATAAAAAGGAGGACAACATACATAATTTATAAAATTGAATATTTTTTAAAAAACTCAGATACATTGATAGGCATATAAATGCAATTAGAATGTGATTATAAAAGAAGATGGAAACAGTTTCATAAATTAATGAAAATTTTCATCTTACATATATGATAAAAGTGAGGATAACAATAGATAATGTATAAAATTGAAGATATTTTTGAAAAAAAACTCAAATACATTGATAGCCATACAAATGCAATTAGAATTCAATTGAAAAGGAAGTGGAAATATTCTATGATAGAACTCAAGATTTTCATCTAAAATATGCATGATAAAATTGAGGATTATATAAGCTATCTGATCAAATTGAAGATTTTTCTTTGGAAAAATCTCACATACAATGATAGGCATACAAATACAATTATCAGATAATTGAAAAGAATGTGGAGTCATTTTCTGACAATACTAAAGATTTCTTATAACATATTTCTGACAAAGTAAGGAAAATTCATAGGAACATTTTGAAAATTGAAGATTTTTGTTGGAATTGTCACAGATAAAATGGTAAGCATATAAATGCAATTAGAATGTAATTGAGAAAGGAAATGGAACCATTTTGCTATAAAACTGAAGATTTTCCTCTAACATATGTGTGATAAAATTGAGAAAAAATTAGGATATTTTATAAAATTGATGATTTTTTTTGCAAAAAGACTCAGATACAATGATAAGCTTACAAGTACTATTCGAATTCAATTGAAAAAGACGAGATATTTTCTCATAAAACTGAAGATTTTCATTTAAAATATATATGTATGGCAAAATTAAGGATTACATAGGATAACTGATTAATTGAAAATATTCTCTCAAAAAATCTCAGATACAATGATAGGCATACAAATAAAATTGGAATATAATTGAAAGAAGAGGTGGAGACATTTTTGTATAAAACTGAAGATTTTCATCTAACATTTGTATGACAAAATTGAGTATAACATAACATACTTTATAAATTTGAAGAAATTTTTGAAAAAGAAAACTCAGATATATTGATAGGCATACAAATACAATTAGAATACAATTGAAAAAGAACCTGGACACATTTTGTGATAGAACTGAAGATTTTCATCTAACATATGTATGATAAAATTAAGGATTACATAGGATAACTGATAAAACTGAAGGTTTTCTTTGAAAAATCTCAGATAAAATTATAGGCATAAAATACAATTATCACATAATTGAAAAATGAAGTAGAGACATTTTTTGAATAAACTGAAGATTTCATATAACATATTTGTATAAAATAAAGGAAATTCATAGAAAAATTAAAAATTGAAGATTTTTGTGGTTATTTTCACATATACAATGGTATACATACAAATACAATTAGAATGTAATTGCAAAATAAGTGGAGACATTTTCCTATAAAACTGAAGATTTTCCGCAAGCATATGTATGATAAAATTGATAACTTAAGGTAATTTATGAAATTGAAGATTTTTTGAAAAGAAACTCAGATGGAATGATAAGCATACAAATACAATTAGAATAAAATTGAAACAGGAACAGGAGATATTTTCTGAATTTTGTGAATTACATAGGATAATTGATAAATTGAAGATTTATTCTGAAAAATTTCTCAGCTAAAATGATAGGCTTATGCATACAATTAGAATACAATTGAAAAAGGTCGTGGAGAAATATTCTGTTAATTCTGAAAATTTACATCTTAGTTATGTATGATAAAATAGATAATAACATAGGAAAATTGGTAGAATTGAAGATTTTTGTGATAAAATCTTACATATAATGAAAGGCATACACATACAACTAGAAAGAAGTGAAAAAGAAAGTGGAGACATTTTCTGATAAAACTGAAGATTTTTGTATAACATTTCTGATTAAATTATGGAAATCCATGTGAAAATGTTAAAAGTTGCAGATCTTTGTTGTCATTTTCATAGATAAAATGGTAGGCATACAAATAAATAATAATATTATAAAATAAAGGAAGGGGAGATATTTTCTGATAAATCTAAGGAATTTTCCATAACATTATCTGATAGAATGATGGAAATTCATAGGAAAACTGTAAAATTTGAAGTTTTTTTTTGTGGTAATTTTCACAGATCCAATGATAGGCTTACAAACACAATTAGAATATAATTAAAAAAGAAATAGAGACATTTTCTGATAAAACAGAAGATTTTCATCTAACATATGTCAGGCCCAGTGTAGAGGCTCTGCAGGACTTCTCCAGGGCCTCCGGCCTTGCACCAGGTCAGCTGGGAGCAGCCTGCTCTCGGACCCTTACAACAGCAGTTGCGCATAGTCACCAGTAGAGAAACAACAGGTGAGCCCATCCTCGCGGGAGGTTCAAACACCAGCCACTGACAGGCCAACTAACACCAGAAATAACCAGATGGCAAAAGGAAAATGAAGGAACGTTACTAAAGGAAATCAAGGCAGCATGACAGTATCTGAACCCTGTTCACCAACAACAGGAAGCCCTGGATACCACAACACACAAGAAAAACAAGACTTGGATCTAAAATCACTGGTCAGGATGCTGGTAGCAGAATACATAGATAAATCTCTTAAAGAAATATAGGGGAAAATGGATCAAAAGTTAGAAGCCTTTACAAGGCAAGCATAAAAATCACTTCAAGAAATTCAGAAGAATATGGATTAAAAAGCAGAAGCCAATAAGGAGGAAAGACAAAAATCACATAAAGAAATACAGAAGAACATGGGTCAACAAGTGGAAGCTATGAAAGAGGAAACACAAAATTCCCTTAAAGAAATACATGAAAACAGAATCAAGCAAGCGAAAGATCTGAGCATATCCATCCAGGTTCTAAAAACAGAAGTAGAAACAACTAAGAAATCTCAGAGGGAGACAACATTAGAGATAGAAAACATTGGGAAGAAATCAGGGGCCATAGATGCAAATATCAACAATAGAATACAAGAGATAGAAGACAGAATCTCCGAAGATGAAGATACCATAGGAACCATTGATTCAACAGTCAAAGAAAATACTAAATGCAAAAAGGTTGTAACACAAAACATCCAGGAAATCCAGGACACAATGAGAAGACCAAACCTAAGGATTATAGGTATAGACGAGTGTGAAGATTTACAAGTTAAAGGGCCAGCAAATATCTTGTACAAAATTATGGAAGAAAACTTCCCCAACCCAAAGAGAGAGATACCCATGAATATACAAGAAGCCTATAGAACTCCAGACAGATTGGACCAGAACAGAAATATATCCCATCACATAATAATCAAAACTCCAAATGTACTAAACAAAGAAAGAATATTAAAAGCAGCAAGAGAAAAAAGCCAAGTAACATATAAAGGAAGACCTATCAGAATAACACCAGAATTCTCACCTGAGACCATGAAAGCTGGAAGATCCTGAGCAGATATCATGCAAACTCTAAAAGAACACAAATTTCAGCCAAAACTACTTTATCCAGCAAAACTCTCAATCGCCATAGATGGAAACAACAAGGTATTCCAGGACAAAGCCAAATGTGCACGTTATCTTTCCACAAATCCAGCCCTACAAAGGATGATAGGGGGGAAACACCAAGACAAGGATGGAAACTACACCCCGGAAGAAGCAAGATAGAAAGCTCCTCTTGTCAAACCCAAAAGAAGATAACCTCTCAAATATAAAAAAATAATTTCAAAATGTCGGGAGATAATACTTACAATTCCTTCATATCTCTTAACATCAATGGAATCAATTTCCCAATAAAAAGACATAGACTAACAGACTGGATACAGAAACAGGACCCTACATTTTGTTGCATACAGGAAACACATCTCAGTGTTAAGGACAAATACTGCCTTAGAGTAAAAGACTGGAAGACATTTTTACAACCAAATGGTCTCAGGAAACAAGCTGAAGTAGCCATTCTAATATCAGATAAAATTGACTTCCAACCTAAAGTCATCAAGAGACACAGAAGGTCACTTCTTGCTGGTCAAAGGGAAAATCCACCGAGAAGATCTCTCAATACTGAACATCTATGCTCCAAATGCAAGGGCACCCTCATTTGTAAAAGAAACCTTACTAAAGCTTAAAGCACACATTACACCTAACACAATATTGTGGGTGACTTCAACACTCCACTCTCCTCAATGAACCAATCAGAAAGCAGAAACTAAACAGGGAAACAGTGAAACTAATTGAAACTTTGGACCAATTGGATTTAACATATATATATATATATATATATATATATATATATATATATACACATATATATATATGTGTGTGTGTATATATATATGTATGTATATATATGTGTGTATATATATATATATATATATATATATATATATATAACATTTCATCCTAAAGCTAAAGAATATACCTCTTTCTCAGCACTCCATGGTACCTTCTCCAAAATTGATCATATAATTAGTCACAAGACAGATGTCAGCAAATACAAGAAGATCGAGCTAATCCCATGCCTCCTATCAGATCACCATAAAGTAAGAGTGGTTTTCAATACCAACAAAAACAATAGAAAACCCACATACACATGGAAACTGAGCAATACTCTACTCAATGACACCTTGGTCAAGGAAGAAATAAAAAAAGAAATCAAAGACTTTTTAGAATTCAATGAAAATGAAGGTACAACCTACCCAAATCTTTGGGACACAAGGAAAGCAGTGCTAAAAGGAGAACTCATAGCTCTAAGTGCATACGAAAAGAAACTGGAGAGAGCATGCACTAGCAACTTAATGGCACATCTTAAAGCATTGGAAGAAAAAGATGTTAATTCACTCAGGAGGAGTAGAAGATAGGAAATCATAAAACTCAGGGCTGAAATCAATCAAGTAGACACAAAGAAAACCATACAAAGAATCAACAAAACCAGGATCTGATTCTTTCAGAAAATCAACAAGATAGATAAACGCTTAGCCAAACTAACCAAAGGACACAGAGACAGTATCCAAATTAACAAAATTAGAAATGAAAAGGGGGTCACAACAACAGAAACTGAGGAAATTCAAAAGATCATCAGATCCTACTACAAAGGTCTATACTCAACACAACTGGAGAATCTGGAGGAAATGGACAATTTCCTAGAGAGTTACCAAATACCAAAGTTAAATCAGCATCAATTAGATCAGCTAAATAGTCGCATAACCCCTAAAGAAATTGAAGGGGTTATAGAAAGCCTTCCAACCAAAAAAAGTACGGGACCAGATGGTTTTAGTGAAGAATTCTACCACACCTTCAAAGAAGACTTAACACCAATACTTTTCAAACTGTTCCACAAAATAGAGACAGAAGGGACACTGCCCAACTCATTCTTCGAAGCCACAATTACACTAATACCTAAACCACAAAAAGATCCAACAAAGAAAGAGAACTACAGGCCATTTTCCCTTATGAATATCATTGAAAAAATGGTAAATAAAATTCTTGCCAACCGAATACAAGATCACATCAAAACGATCATTCACCATGATCAAGTTGTCTTCCTCCCAGGGATGCAGGGATGGTTCAATATACGGAAATCCATCAATGTAATTCACTACATAAACAAACTAAAAGAAAAAACCACATGGTCATCTAATTAGATGCTGAAAAAGCATTCGACAAAATTCAGCATCCTTTCATGCTAAAAGTCTTGGAAAGAGCAGGAATTCAAGGCCCATACCTAAACATAGTAAAAGCAATCTACAGCAAACCAATAGCCAACATCAAAATAAATGGAGAGAAAATTGAAGCAATCCCACTAAAATCAGGGACTAGACAAGGCTGCCCTCTCTCTCCATATCTTTTCAATATAGTACTTGAAGTTCTAGAGTGAGCAATTAGACAACATAAGGAAGTCAAAGGGATACAAATTGGAAAGGAAGAAGTCAAACTATCATTATTTGCAGACGATATGATCGTTTAATTAAGCGACCCAAAAAACTCCACCAGAGAACTTCTACACCTAATAAACAACTTCAGCAAAGTGGCAGGTTATAAAATTAACTCAAGCAAATCAGTAGCCTTCTTGTACTCAAAGGACAAGCAGGCTGAGAAAGAAGTTAGGAAATAACACCCTTCACAATAGCCACAAACAACATAACAACCAAACAACCAAACAAGCGAAAGGTCTGTATGACAGAAACTTCAAGTCCTTGAAGAAAGAAATCGAAGAACACCTCAGAAGATGGAAAAATATTTCTTGCTCCTGGATTGGCAGGATCAATTTAGTAAAAATGGCCATCTTGCCAAAAGCAATCAACAGATTCCATGAGATCCCCATCAAAATCCCAACTCAATTCTTCATAGATATTGAAAGAGCAATTCTCAAATTCATCTGTAGCAACAAAAAACCCAGGATAGCTAAAACTATTCTCAACAATAAAAGGAATTTGGGGGGAATCAATATCCCTGACCTCGAGTAGTACTACAGAGCAATTGTGTTAAAAACTGCACGGTATTGGTACAGCAACAGGCAAGTGGATCAATGGAATATGATTGAAGACCCAGAAATGAACCCACAAACTTATGGTCATTTAATCTTTGATAAAGGAGTCACAACCATCCACTGGAATAAAGATATCCTTTGCAACATATGGTGCTGGTTCAACTGGAGGTCAACATGCAGAAGAATGCGAATCGACCCACTCTTATCTCCTTGTACTAAGATCAACTCCAAGTGGATCAAGGACTTCCACATAAAACCAGACACACTGAAACTATTAGAAAAGAAACTTGGGAAGACCCTGGAGGACATGGGCACAGTGGGAAAGTTCCTGAACAGAACAGCAATAGCTTATGCTCTAAGATCAAGAATTGACAAATGGGACCTCATAAAATTACAAAGATTCTGTAAGGCAAAGGACACTGTCAGAAGGACAAAACAGCAACCAACAAAGTGGGAAATGATCTTCACCAACCCCACATCCAACAGAGGGCTAATATCCAATATATACAAAGAACTCAAGAAGTTAGACCGCAAAGAACCAAATAACCCTATCAAAAAATGGGGTACTGAGCTAAACAAAGAATTATCACCAGAAGAAATTCGGATGTCCGAGAAACACCTTAAGAGATGTTCAACATCATTAGTCATCAGGGAAATGCAAATCAAACAACCCTGAGATTCCACCTCACACCTGTCAGAATGGCTACGATTAAAAACTCAAGAGACAAAAAGTGCTGGCGAGGATGTGGAGAAAGAGGAACACTCCTCCACTGTTGGTGGGATTGCAAAATGGTAAAACCGCTCTGGAAATCAGTGTGGCGGTTCCTCAGAAAATTGGGCATGTCACTTCCAGAGGACCCTGGCATACCACTCCTGGGCATATACCCAGAGGATTCCTGTGCATGCAATAAAGACTCATGCTCTACTATGTTTATAGCAGCCTTGTTTATAATAGCCAGAAATTGGAAGGAGCCCAAATATCCCTCAAAGGAGGAATGAATAGAGAAAATGTGGTATACTTATACAATGGAATACTATTCAGCAATTAAAAATAATAAATAATGCAATTTGAAAGTAAATGTTTAGATCTGGAAAATATCATCCTAAGTGAGTTAACCCAATCACAAAAGAATACACATGAAATGCAATCACTGAGAAGTGGATATTAATGAGCCCAGAAGCCCTAAATCCTCAAGGCACAATTTGCAAGTCAAATGATTCCCAAGAAGAAGAAAGGAGAGGACCCTGGGCCTGAAAAGATTGGATCCAGTTTTGTAGACCCAGAACAGAGAAATTATGTGGGGTATTATGATTGGGGAATGGATGAGGGTGAGAGGAATTATGGGATGTATGGTGGGGGGGACTGGGAAAGGGGAAAGCCTTTGTTATATAAACATAGAATATAGCAAATAAAAATTAAGAAAAAGTCACATACCATCATACGCATATAGATACAATTAGAATGTAATTGAAAAAAGGAAGTGGAGAAATTTTTGCAAAGAACTGAAGATTTTCATCAAAATATGTATGATAAAATTGATAACAGGAAATAATGTTTAAAATTGAAGAATTTTTGAAAAAAAAACCTGAAATACAGTGATAACCATAGAAATAAAATTAGAATTCAATTGAAAAGGAAAGTGGAGACATTTTATGATAGAACTGAAGAATTTCATCTAAAATCTGCATGGTTAAATTGAGGATTACATACAATATGATATAAAATCGAAATTTTTTTTGAAAAAGCACAGATATAGTGATAGGCATACAAACATAATTATCACATGATTGAAAAGGAAATGGACGTATTTTCTGATAAAACTAATGATTTCGTATAACATGTTTCTGATAAAGTCAGGGAAATTCATAGAAAAAATAAAAAATTGAGGATTTTTGTGGTAATTTTCAGATACAATGTTATGCATAGCAATACAATTAGAATGTAATTGAAAAAGGATGTGGAGACATTTTCCTATAAAATTGAAGATTTTCCTCTAACGTATGTTTGATAAAATTGAAGAAAACATAGGATAATTTATAATATTGAAGAATTTTATGAAAAAATCTCAGATGCGATGATAAGATTACAATACTATTAGAATACAATTGAAATTCGAAGATGAGACATTTTCTGATAAAACTTAAGATTTTAATAAAACATATATATGATAAAATTGAGGATTACATAGGATAGCTGATAATATTGAAGATTTTCTTAGAAAATTCTCAGATACAAGGGTAGGCATACAAACACAATTATAATTTAATTGATAAGGTGGCTGGAGAAATTTTTGTATAAAACTTAAGATTTTCATATAACATGTATGATAATATGGATGGTAACATAGGAAAGTTTATAAAATTGAAGATTTTTTTCATAAAATCTCAGATACACTTAAAGGTATACTAATACAATAAGAATATAAGTGAAAAAGAAAGTGGAGATATTTTCTTATAAAACTGAAGAATTTGTATAGCATTTCTAATAAAATTATGGAGATTTATTAGAAAATGTTAAATTTTGAAGATTTTGTGGTAATTTTCACAGATAGAATGGTAGGTATACAAATAAAAATAATACAGTTGAAAAAGGAAGTGGAGAAATTTTCTGATAAACCTGAAGAATTTTGCATAACATATATCTGATAAAATTATGGAAATTTATAGGAAAACTGTAAAATTTGAAGTTTTTAGTGGTAATTTTCATAGATAAAATGATAGGCTTACAAACACAATTAGAATGTAAGTAAAAAAATGAAGTGGAGACATTTTATGATAAAACTGAAGATTTTGTATAACATATATCATATAAAATAAGCCTAATTCATAGGAGAAATTTAAAAAATGAAGATTTTTATGATAATTTTCACAGATACAAAGGTACGCATACAAATACAACTAGAATGTAATTGCAAAAAGAAGTAGAGAAATTTTTCTATAAAACTGAAGATTTTCCTCTAGCACATGTATGAAAAAAATGAGCGTAACTTAAGGTAATTTATAAAATTGTAGATATTTTGAAAAAATTCAAATACAGTGATAAGCTTACAAATACTATTAGAATTCAATTGAAAAAGGAAGATGAAACATTTCCTCATAAAATTGAAGATTTTCATTTAACATATATATGATTAAATAGTGGATTCCATAGGATAACAGATTAAATTGAAGATATTCTCTAGAAAAATCTCAGACACAATGATAGACATACAAATACAATTAGAATATAATTGATAAGGAGGTGGAGACATTTTTGTATAAAACTGAAGATTTACATCCAACATCTGTATAATGAAATTGAGGACAACATAAGATAGTTTTTACATCTGAAGCTTTTTTTTGAAAAAGAAAACACAGATACAATGGTAGGCATACAAATACAATTAGAATACAATTGAAAAAAGGAACTGGACACATTTTGTGATAGAACTGAAGATTTTCATGTAACATGTATGATAAAATCAGGATTACATAGGATAACTAATAAAATTGAAGAATGCCTTTGAAAAATCTCAGATACAATGATAGGCATACAAATATAATTATCACATTACTGACAAAGGAAGTTGAGATATTTCTGATAAAATTGAAAATTTGTATAACATGGTTCATATAAAATAAGGGAAATTCATAGTAAAAATTTTAAAATTGAAGATGTTTGTAGTAATTTAAACACATACAATGGTATGCATGCAAATACAATTAGAATGTAATTACAAAAAGAAGTGGAAACATTTTCCTATAAAACTGAAGATTTTCCTCTAACATATGTATTATGAAATTGAGGATAAATTGTGATCATTCATGAAATTGAAGCTTTCTTTGAAAAAACCTCAGATGCAATGATAAGTATAAAAATTCAATTAGAAAACAATTCAAAAAAGAAGAGGAGATATTTTCTGATAAAACTGAAGATTTTTATATAACATGTATGATAAAATTGAGAATTACATAGGATAATTGATAAAATTGAAGATTTATCCAGAAAAAAAACTCAAATACAATTATAGGCATAAAAATACAATTAAAATACAATTCACAAAGGATGTGGAAACATATTCTGTTAATTCTGAAGCTTTACATCTACCTTATGGATGATAAAATGGATGATAACATAGTAAAATTGATAAAATTGAAGGTATTTTGATACAATCTCAGATTCAATGAAAGGCATACAATTACAATAGGATTATAAGAAAAGAAGTGGTGACATTTTTGGAAAAAACTGAAGATTTTTGTATAATATTTCACATAAAACTATGATAATTTATGAGAAAAATATTAAAATTTGAAATTTTTGTGGTAATTTTCACAGATAAAATGATAGGCTTACAAACACAATTAGAATGTATTTGAAAATAAAATAGAGACATTTTCTGATTTAACTGAAGATTTTCATCATTTATATATATTAAAATTGAGGATAACATGAGATAATTTATAAAATTTAAGATGTTTTAGAAAACAAAAACTCAGTAAAAGCATAGACAGACAAATAAAACTAGAGTATTATTGAAAAGGGAAGAGGACACATTTTTGTAAAGAACTGAAGATTTTCAGATAACAAATGTATGTTTAAATTGAGGATTGCATAAGATAATTGATAAAATTGAAGATTTATATGGAAAAATATTCAGATACAATGATCTGCATACAAATAAAATTAGAATGTAATTGAAAGTGGAAGTGGAGACATTTTCGTTTTATGGGTTTTTTTGTTTTTGTTTTTGATGTTTTTGGCAATTTTGAGACAGGGTTTCTCTGTGTAGCCCTGGCTGTCCTGGAACTCACTCTGTAGATTAGGATGGCCTCGAACTCAGAAATCTGCCTGTCTCTGCCTCCCAGAGTGCTGGGATTGCAGGCGTGTGCCACCACTGCCCAGCTAAACAGACCTCTTTTTTGTTTGTTTGTTTGTTTGTTTGTTTGCTTGCTTGCTTGCTTGCTTGCTTATTTTTCAAGACAGGCTTTCTCTGTAGTCCTGGCTGTCCTGGAACTCACTCTGTAGACCAGGCTGGCGACATTTTCGTAAAGAACTGAATACTTTTATCTAACATATGTATCATAAAATTTCGGGATAACATAAGATGATATCTAAAATTGACGATTTTTTGAAGAAAGCTAAAATACAATGATAGCCATAAAAATATAATTAGAATTCAATTGGAAAAGGAATTGGAGACATTTCATGATAGAACTGAATATTTTTATCTAAAATATGCATGATATAATTGAAGATGACATAAGATATCTGATAAAAATGAAGATTTTTTTTGGAAAAATCTCAGATACAATGATAGCCATACAAATACAATTAGAAGACAATTGAAAAGGAGGTGGAGATGTTTTTGTATAAAACTGAAGATTTTTATCTAACATATATATGATAAAATTGAGGATAACATAAGATAATTTTTAAATCTGAAGATTTTTTTTGAAAAAAAAACTCAGATACAATGATAGGCATACATTTACAATTAGAATACAATTGAAAAGGGTATTGGACACATATTCTGATAGATCTGAAGATTTTCATCTAACATATGTATGATAAAAGTGAGGATTACATAGGATAACTGAAAAAATTGAAGATTTTCTTGGAAAAATCTCAGCTAAAATGATAGGCATACAAATACAATTATCACACAATTGGAAAAGGAAGTGGAGACATTTTCTGATAAAACTGAAAATTTTATGTGACATATTTCATATAAAATAAGGGAAATTCATAGGAAAATTTATTAACTGAAGATTTTTGTGGTAAATTTTACAGATACAATGGTAAACATACAAATACAATCATAATGCAATTAGAAAAAGAAGTGGAGACATTTTCCTACAAAACAGAAGGTTTTCCTCTAACATATGTATGATAAAATTGAGGATAATTTAAGGTAATTTATAAAATAGAAGATATTTTGAAAAAAAATTCAGAATCAATGATAAGCATTCAAATACAATTTGAATACAATTGAAAAAGGAAGAGAATACATTTTCTGATAAAACTGAAGATTCTTATCTAACATATTTATGATAAAATTGAGGATTATATACAATAATTAATAAAATTGAAGACATTCAGAAAAAAATCTCAGATACAATGATAGGCATAAAAGTACAATTAGATTATAACTAAAAGACATATGGAGACATTTGCATATAAAACTGGGGAATTCCATTTAATATATGTATGATAAAAATGAAGATAACATAATTTATAAAAATTGAATATTATTTAAAAATCTACAGTTACACTGATAGGCATATAAATACAATTAGATTGTAATTGAAAGGGGAAATGTAGACATTTTATAAAGTAATGAAGATTTTCATCTAACATATGTTTGATTAAATTGAGAATGACATAAGATAATATATAAAATTAAAGAATTTTTTGAAAAATAAACTCAAATACAATGATTGCTTTACAAATATAATTAGAATTCAATTGAAAAGGATGTGGAGACATTTTATGATAGAACTGAAGATTTTCTTCAAAAATATGCATGATAAAATCGAGGGTTACATAGAATATATGATAAAATTGAAGATATTTTTGGAAAAATATCACATAGAGTCATAGGCACACAAATAGAATTATCAGATAATTGAAACAGAAGTGGTGCATTTTCTGATAAAATTATAGATTTCGTTTAACATATTTCTGATAAAGTAAGGAAAATTCAGAGGAAAAATTTAAAAATTGAAGTTATTTGTGGTATTTTTCACAGATACAATGGTAAGCATACAAATAAAATTAGAATGTAATTGAAAAAGGAAGGGTAGCCAAATTCCAATAAAACTGAAGATTTTCCTCTAATATATGTGTGATAAAATTGAGGAAAAGTTAGGAGAATTTATAAATTTGTTTATTTTTTTGCAAAATACTCAGATACAATGATAAGATTACAAAGACTATTACAACACAATACAAAGATTAAGATGAGACATTTTCTGATAAATCTGAATATTTTCAATTAAGATATGTATGATAAAATTGAGGATTACAGAGGATAACAGTAAATTGAAGATTTTTTTAGAAAATTTTTTGTGAAAATTACAACAAAAATCTACAAATTTTACAGTTTTCCTATGAATTTTCATAATTTTATCGGATATATGTTATGCAAAATTCCTTTGATTTATTAGAAAATATCTCCACTTCCTTTTTCAACTATTTTATTATTTAAGTGTATACCTAACATTGTATCTGTGATAATTACAATAAACATCTTCAAATTTTAATATTTTCTCATAAGTTTCCATAATTTTATCAGAAATATTATAGAAGAGTCATCAGTTTTATCAGATAATATCTCCACTTTCTTTTTCACTGATAATCATATTGTTTTTGTATGCCTTTCATTGAATCTGAGATTTGATCCAAAAAATCTTCAATTTTATCAATTTTCTTATGATATCATTCATTTTATCGTATTTAAATTACATGTAAATCTTTAGAATTAACAGAATATGTCTCCTCTTCCTTTTCAATTGTATTCTAATTGTATTTGTATGCCTATCATTGTATCTGAGTTTTTTCTGAATAAATCTTCATTTTTATCAATTATATTATGTAATTCTCAATTTTATCATATATTTGTTAGATGAAAATCTTCAATTTTATCAGAATATGTCTCCTCTTCTTTTTTCAATTGTATTCTAAGCGTATTTGTATGCTTATCATTGCAACTGAGTTTTTTTTTTCAAAAAAATCTTTGATGCTATAAATTATCTTATATTATCCTCAATTTTAACCTATGTATATAAGAGGATTTTCTTCAGTTTTATAGGAAAATGGCTCCAATTAATTTTTCAATTATGTTCTAATTGAATTTGTATGCTTACCATTGTATCTGTGAAAGTTACCTCAAAAAATTCAATTTTTAAAATTTATGATTTTCTCTTACTTTATCTAAAATATGTTATACGAAATCTTCTGTTTTAACAGAAAATGTCTCTATGCCTTTTTCAATTACATTCTAATTGTGTTTTAATCCTACCTTTGTATGTGTGAAAATTACCACTAAAATCTTCAAGTTTTAACATTTTTTACATGAATTTCCAAAATATTATTAGAAATATTATACAAAAATCTTCAGTTTTATCACAAAATATCTCCACTTTTTTTCACTTATATTCTCATTGTATTAGTATACCATTAAGTATATCTGAGATTTTATCACAAAAACCTCCACATCATTTTTTCAATTGTATTCTAACAGTATTTGCATGCCTATTACTTTATCCAATTTTTTTCTGAATAAATCTTCAATTTATCAATTATCCTTTGTATTTCTCAATTTTATCATACATATGTGAGATAAAAATATTCAGTTTTATCACAAAATATCTCCTCTTCCATTTTCAATTGTATTCTAATTGTATTTGTATGCTTATCATTGAATCTGAGATTTTTCCAAAAAATCTTCAATTTCAAAAATTGTTATTAAAGATTTTTTGGAAGAAGCTCATATACATTGATAGAAACACAAATAGAAATATATCATAATTGAAAATGAAGTGGAGACATTTTCTGACAAAACTGAAGATTTTGTATAACATATGTCTGATAAAGTAAGTGAAATTTATAGGAAAAATTTAAAAATTGAAGATTTTTGAGGTAATTTTCACAGATACAATGGAAGGGAAACAAATACAATTAAAATATAATGGGAAAATGAAGTGGAGACATTTTCAATTAAAATTGAAGATTTTCCTTTAACATGTGTATGATAAAATTGAGGATAACTTAAGATAATATACAATATTGAATTGTTTTTTAAAAACCACAGATAAGATAGGCATACAAATAAAAATAGAAAATAATGAAAACAGAAGTAAAGACATCTTCATATAAAACTGAAGGTTTCATCCAATATATATACGATAAAATTAAGGATTATATAATGTAATAGATAAAATTATATATCTATTTAAAAAACTCACAAACCAGCATAGGCATATACATACAATTAGAATGTAATTGAAAAAAAGGAAGTGGAGATATTTTCGCAATGAACTGAAGCTTTTCATCCAACATATGTATGAAAAAATTGAGGATAACAGGAGACAAAGTATAAAATTGAAGATTTTTTGAAAAAACTGAAATAAAATGATAACCATAGGAATAAAATTAGAATGAGAAAGAAAGTGGATTATAAAGATATCTGACAAAATTGAAGATTTTTTTTGGAAAAATCTCACATACAATGATAGGCATACAAATACAATTATCACATAATTAAAAAGGAAGTGGACATATTTTCTGATAAAAATAAAGATTTTGTATAACATATTTCTGATAAAGGGGAATTCATAGTAAAAATTTAAAATTGAAGATTTTTGTGGTAATTTTCACAGATACAATGGTAGGCATACAAATACAATTAGAATGTAATTGTAAAAGGATGTGGAGATATTTTCCTTTAAAACTGAAGATTTTCCTCTAATATATGTTTGATAAAATTGAGAAAAACTTAGGAAAATTTATAAAATTGAAGATTATTTTGCAAAAAACCACAGATTCAATGATAAGTTTGCAAAGACTATTAGAATACAATTGAAAAGGGAAGACAAAACATTTTCTGATAAAACTGAAGATTTTCATTTATCATAGGTATGATATAATTGAGGATTACATAAGATAAATGATTAAATTGAACATTTTCTTAGAAAATTCTGACATACAAGGATACGCATAAAATCAGAATTAGAATATAATTGAAAAAGTAGCTGGAGACAATTTTGTATAAAACGAGATTTTCACTTAACATGTGTATGATAAAAATGGATGATAACATAGAAAACTTGATAATATTGAAGGTTTTTAATTAAATCTCAGATATACTTAAAGGCATACTAATACAAATAGAATATTAGTGAAAAAGCGGATACATTTTCTGATAAAACTGAAGATTTTTGTATAACTTTTCTAATAAAATTATGGAAATTCATGTGAAAATGTTAAATTTTGAAAATTTTTGTGGAAATATTGACAGAATGGTAGGCATGCAAATAAATAATAATGTAATTATAAAAGGAAGTGGAGATATTTTATGATAAATCTAAAGAATTTTCCATAATATATATCTGATAAAATTATTGAAATTACTAGGAAAAGTATAAAATTTGAAGTTTTTGTGTGGTAATTTTCACTGATAAAATGATAGGCTTACAACCACAATTAGAACATAATTAAAAAAGGAATAGAGATATTTTCTGATAAAACTGAAGATTTTGTATAACATATTTCAGGTAAGTAAGGGAAATTCATTGGAAAAATTTAAAAATTGAAGAGTGTTGAGGTAATTTTCACAGATACAATGGTAAGCATGCAAATGCAATTAGAATGCAATTGAAAAAAGAAGTGGAGCCATTTTCTTATAAACTGAAGAAAATCCTCTAACATATGTGTGTTAAAATTGAGGATAACATAAGATAATTTATAAAATTGAAGTCTTTTTGAAAAAAAAACTCAGATGCAATGATAAGCATACAAATACAGTTAGAATACAATTCAAAAAGGAAGTGGAGACATTTTCTGATCAAACTGAAGATTTTCATCCAATATATGTATGATAAAGTTGAGAATTAAATAGAATAATATATAAAATTGAAGATTTATTCAGAAAAATACTCGGAGACAATGATAGGCATACAAATACAATTAGAATACAATTGAAAAAGGAACAGGAGATATATACTGTTAATTCTCAAGATTTACGTCTAACTTATTTATGAAAAATGGATTATAACACAGGAAAACTGGTAAAATTGAAGATTATTTTGAGAAAAATCTCTAATTCAATGAAAGGCATACAAATACAATAAGATTATAAGGGAAAAAAAGTGGAGAAGTTTTCTGATAAAACTAAATGTTTTTGTATTTTTGATAAAATTATGAAAATTTATGAGAAAATGTTAAAATTTGAAGATTTTTGTGGTAATTTTCGCAGATAAAATGTAAGGTATACAAATAAATAATAATATATTTAAATAGGAAGTGGAGATATTTTCTAATAAATCTTAAGAATTTTACATATATTCAAAGATTTTTGTTGTAATTATCACAGAATCAATGATAGGCTTACAAACACAATAAGAATGTAATTGATAAAAGGAATAGAGACATTATCTGATAAAACTGAAGATTTTCATCTAAGAAATATATGTTAAAATTGAGGATAACATAAGATATTTTGTAAACTTGAAGATATTTTGAAAAACAAAACCTCAGATACAAGGATAGGCATACAAATACAACTAGAGTATTATTGAAAAAGGAAGAGGAGACATATTCGTAAAGAACTGAAGATTTTCATCATATATATATATATATATATATATATATATATATATACATATGTATATATATAATAAAACTGAGGATTACATAGGATAACTTATAAAATTGAAGATTTTCTTAGAAAAATCTCACATACAATGATAGGCATACAAATGCAATTAGAATAGAATTGAAATAGGATGTGGAGATATTTTTGTATAAAATTGAAGATTTTCATCTAAAGTATGTGTCTTAGTCAGGTTTTCTATTCCTGCACAAACATCATGACCAAGAAGCAAGTTGGGGAGGAAAGGGTTTATTGAGCTTACACTTCCAGAAAACTCATATAAATGATATCATACAAATAAAATTAGAATAAATTTGAAAAGGGAAGAGGATACATTTTCTGGTAAAACTGAAGATTTTTATCTAACATATATATGATAAAATTGAGAATTACATAGGATAATTGATAAAACTTAAGATTAATTCAGAGAAAATTTGGATACACTCAGAGTCATAAGAATGCAATTTGAATACAATTGAAAAAGGAAGAGGAGGCATTTTTTAATAAAACTGATGATTTTTATCTAATATATATAAAATAAAATTGAGAATTACATTGGATAATTGATAAAATTGAACATTTCTTCACAAAAAACTCAGATACCATGATAGGCATATAAATACAATTAGAATACAATTGAAAGAGGAGGTGGAGACATATTCTATTAATCCTGAAGCTTTATATCTAACTTATGGATGATAAAATGGATAATAACATAGGAAAATTAATAAAATTATAGATTTTTGTGATAAAAACTCAGATACAGTGAAAGCATACAAATAATACTACAAATAAGTGAAAAATAAGTGAAGACATTTTCTGAAAAAACTGAAAATTTTCATCTAACATATGTATGTTTAAATTCAGGATAACATAAGATAATTTATAAAATTGAAAATATTTTGGAAAACAAAAACTCAGATACAAGGGTAAGCATACAAATATAACTAGAGTATTATTGAAAAAGGAAGGGGACACATTTATGTAAAGAACTGGAGATCTTCATCTAACATGTGTATGACTAAATTGAGGATTACATGAGATAATTGATAAAATTGAAGATTTATTTGTAAAAACACTCAGATACAATGATCTGCATACAAATACAATTAGAAGACAATTGAAAAGGGAAGTGGAGATATTTTCTAATAGAACTGAGGATTTTCATCTAAAATATTCATGATAAAATTGAGGATTACATAGGCTAAATGATTAAATTAAACATTTTCTTAGAAATTTCTGACATACAAGGATAGGCCAAAAATACAATTAGAATATACTGGAAAAAGTAGCTGGAGACAATTTTGTATAAAACGAGATTTTCACTTAACATATGTATGATAAAAATGGATGGTAACATAGAAAACATGATAATATTGAAAGTTTTTAAATTAAATCTCAGATATACTTAAAGGCATAGTAATAAAATTAGAATATAAGTGAAAAAGTGGAGGTACTTTCTGATAAAACTGAAGATTTTTGTATAACATTTCTAATAAAATTATGGAAATTCATGTGAAAATGTTAAATTTTGAAGATTTTTGTGGTAATTTTGACAGAATGATAGGCATACAAATAAATAATAATGTAGTTATAAAAGGAAGTGGAGATATTTTCTGATAAATCTAAAGAATTTTCCATAACATATATCTGATAAAATTATAGAAACTCAGAGGAAAAGTATAAAATATGCAGTTTTTGTGTGGTAATTTTCACTGATAAAATGATAAGCATACAACCACAATTAGAACATAATTTAAAAAAGGAATAGAGACATTTTCTGATAAAACTGAAGATTTTGTATAACATATTTCAGGTAAAGTAAGGGAAATTCATTGGAAAATTTAAAAATTGAAGAGTGTTGAGGTAATTTTCACAGATACAATGGTAAGCATACAAATACAATTAAAATGTAATTGAAAAAGGAAGTGGAGTCATTTTCTTATAAAACTGAAGAAAATCCTCTAACATATGTGTGTTAAAATTGAGGATTAAATAGGATAATAGATAAAATTGAAGATTTATTCAGAATAATACTCTGAGACAATGATAGGCATACAAGTACAATTAGAATAAAATTGAAAAAGGAACAGGAGATATATTCTTTTAATTCTAAAGATTTACGTCAAACTTATGTATGAAAAATACATAATAACATAGGAAAATTGGTAAAATTGAAGATTTTATTGATAAAAATCTCAGATTTAATGAAAGGCATACAAATACAATATGATTATATGTGAAAAAGAAAGTGGAGATGTTTTCTGTTAAAACTAAAGGTTTTTGTATAGTATTTGTGATAAAATTATGTTAAATTATGAGAAAATGTTAAAATTTGAAGATTTTGTGGTAATATTCGCAGAAAAAATGTTAGGTATACAAATATATAATAATATAGTTAAAAAGGAATTGAAGATATTTTCTAAAAATTTTACAAAATATATATCTGATAAAATTATGGAAATTCATAGGAAAACTGTAAAATTTGAAGATTTTGTGTTAATTTTCATAGATACAATGATAGACTTACAAACACAATAAGAATGTAATTGAAAAAAATAATAGAGACATTTTCTGATAAAAGTGAAGATTTTCATCTTACATATGTATGTTAAAATTGAGGATAACAAGATAATTTATAATATTGAATATATTTTGGAAAACAAAAACTCAGATACAAGGATAGGCATACAAATACAACTAGAGTATTATTGAAAAGGGAAGAGGACACATTTTTGTAAACAACTGAGGATTTTCATCTAACATAAGTATGATAAAATTCAGGATTACATACAAAAATGATAAAATTGAAGATTTTCTTTGAAAAATCTCAGATACAATGCTAAGCATACAAATACAATTATTACATAGTTGAAAAGTAAGTGGAGACATTTTCTGATAAAACAGATTATTTCATATAACATTTCATATAAAATATGGAAATTCATAGAAAAATTAAAAATTGAAGATTTTTGTGGTAATTTTCACAGATATAATGGTAAACATACAAATACAATTAGAATTTAGTTTCAAAAAGAAATGGAGACATTTTCTTATAAAACTGAAGATTTTCCTCTAACATATGTATGAAAAAATTGAGAATAACTTAAGGTAATTTATGAAAGTGAAGATTTTTTTGAAAATAACTCAGATGTAATGATAAGCATTCAAAGACAATTAGGATACAAATGAAAAAGGAAGAGGAGACATTTTCTGATAAAACTGAAGATTTTATCTAACATATGTATGATAAAATTGAGAATTACATTGGACAGTCTATAAAATTGAAGATGTATTCAAAATACTTGGATACAAAGATAGGCATACAAATACAATTATAATACAATTTACAAAGAACACGGAATTATGTTCTGTTAATTATGAAGCTTTATATCTAACTTATGGATGATAAAGTGGATAATAACATAGGAAAACTGATAAAATTGATGATTTTTTGATAAAATCTCAGATACAATGAAAGGCATACAAATAAAACTATAAATAAGTGAAAAGAAAGGAGACATTTTCTGATAAAATTGAAAATTTTTGTATAACATTTCTCCTTAAATTATGGAAATTCATGTGAAAATGTTAAAATTGGAAGATTTTTGTGGTAATTTTTACAGATACAATGGTAGGCATACAAATAAATAATAATAGAGTTGAAAAAGTAAGTGGCAACATTTTCTGGTAGAACTGAAAATTTTAATCTAACATGTATCAAAATTGAGGATTACATATGATAACTGATAAAATTGAAGATATTATGGAAAAAACTCAGATACAATGAAAGGCATACAAATATAATTATCACATATTTGAAAATGAAGTGGAGACATTTTCTGAAAAAAGGGAAGATTTTGTATAACATTACTGATAAAGTAAGTGAAATTCATAGGAAAAATTGAAAAATTGAAAAATTTTGTGGTAATTTTCACAGATACAATGGTAAGTATACAAATACAAGTAGCATGTAATTGAAAAGGGAATTGGAGCCATTTTCCTATAAAACTGATGATTTTCTTGTAACGTGATAAAATTGAGAAAATCTTAGGATAATTTATAAAATTGATTATTTTTTTAAAAATATCTGATATAATGATAAGCACACAAATACTATTAGGATTCAATTGAAAGAGGAAGATGATAGGCAAACAAATACTATTAGAATACCACTGGAAAAGGAAATGCACACATTTTGTAATAGAACTAAAGATTTTCATCTAACATATATATGATAAAATTGAGGATTACATAGGATAACTGATAACATTGAAGATTTTCTTTGAAAAATCTCAGATACAATGATAGGCATACAAATCACATAATTGAAAAAGGAAGTGGAGACAATTTCTGATAAAACTAAAGATTTCATATAACATTTCATATAAAATTAGGGAAAATAATAGGAAAAAATTAAAAATTGATGGTTTTTGCGGTAATTTTCACAGATACAATGGTAAACATAAGAACACAATTAGAATGTAATTGCAAAAAGAAGTGGAGACATTTTCCTTTAAAACTGAAGATTTTCCTCTAACATATGTATAATAAAATTGAAGATAACTTAAAGTAATTTAAGAAATTGAAGATTTTTTTTGAAAAAAACTCAGATGCAATAATAAGCATACAAATGCAATTAGAATACAATTAAAAAAGGAAGAGAAGACATTTTCTGATAAAATTGAAAATTTTTATCTAATATATGTATGGTAAAATTGAGAATTACATAGGATAATTGATAAAATTTAAGATTTATTCAGAAAAAACTCAGATGCAATGATAGGCATACAAATACAATTAGAATACAATTAACAAAGGACGTAGAGACATATTCTCTTAATTCAGAAGGTTTACATCTAACATATGGATGGTAAAATGGATAACATAGGAAAATTGATAAAAAAAAATTGAAGATATTTGATAAAATCTAAGATACAATGAAAGGCATACAAATACAACTATAAATAAGTGGAAAGTGGAGACATTTTCTGATAAAACTGAAGATTTTCATCTAACATATGTATGTTAAAATTAAGGATTATATAAGATAATTTATAAAATTGAAGATATATTGGAAAACAAAAACTCAGATACAAGGATAGGCATATAAATACAAACAGTATTATTGAAAAAGGAAGAGGACACATTTCTGTAAATAACAGAATATTTTCATCTAACATATATATGATAAAATTGTGGATTGCATAAGATAATTGATAAATTGAAGATTTATCTGGAAAAATACTCAGATACAATGATATACATACAAATAAAATTAGAATATAATTGAAAAGGTAAGTGGAGATATTTTCTGATAGAACTGAAAAATTTCATCTAAAATATGCATGATAAAATTGTGGATTGCATATGATAACTGATAAAATTGAAGATTTTTTTTGAAAAAATCTGATACAATTATAGGCATACAAATAGAATTATCACATATTTGAAAATGAAGTGAAGTCATTTCTGAGAAAACTGAATATTTTGTATAACATATTACAGAAAAAGTAAGGGAAAGTTGTAGGAAAAATTTAAGCATTGAAAATTTTTCTGGTAATTTTCACAGATACAATGGTAGGCATACAAATTCAGTTTGAATGTAATCTAAAAATGAGGTGGAGACATTTTTATTTAAAATTGAAGAGTTTCTTCTAAAATATCTGTGATAAAATTGAGGATAACTGAAGATAATTTATAAAATTGAAGATTTTATTGAAAAAGAACCAGATAGGCATACAAATACATTTAGAATATAATTGAAAGAGGAAATGGAGACATTTTCATATAAAACTCAAGATTTTCATAAAACATATATATTATAAAATTGAGGCTATCATAAGGTAATTTATAAAATTAAAGATTTTTGGGGAAAACACAATTGACAATGGACGTGGAGATATATTGTGTTAATTCTGAAGCTTTACATCTACCTATGGATGATAAAATGGATGATAACAGGAAAATTGATAAAATTGAATATTTTTGGGATAAAATCTCAAATACAATGAAAGGCATACAAATTCAACTATAAATAAGTGAAAAAAAGGAGACTTTTCTGATAAAACTAAAGATTTTTGTATAACAATTCTGATTAAATTATGGAAATTCATGTGAAAATTTGAAGATTTTGTGGTAATTTTCACACATACAATGGTCAGCATACAAATAAATAATAATATAGTTAAAAAGGAAGTAGAGATATTTTCTGCTAAATCTGAAGAATTTTGCATAAAATATATCTTCTAAAATTATGGAAACTCATAGGAAAACAGTAAAATTTGAAGCTTTTTGTGGTAATTTTCACAGATACAATGTGAGGCATACAAATAAATAATAATATAGTTGAAAAGGGAAGTGGAGATATTTTCTGATAATTCTGAAGAAGTTTGAATAACATATATCTGATAAAATTATAGAAATTCATAAGAAAACTGTAAAATTTGAAGATTTTTGTGGTAATTTTCACAAGTACAATCATGGGCTTACAAACACAATTAGAATGTAACAGAAAAAAGGAATAGAGACAACCCTAGAAAGATTAAAGATTGTTTTTGGATAAAACTCAGATACACAGATAGGCATACAAATAGAACTGGCACATATTTGAAAATGGAGACATTGTCTGAAAAAACTGAAGATTTCGTATAACATATAACTGATAAAGTAAGGCAAATTCTTAGGAAAAATTTAAAAATTTAAAAATTAAAAAATTGTGTCGTAATTTTCACAGATAAAATGGAATGCAGTGATGGTTCAATATACAGAAATCCATCAATGTAATCCACTACATAATCAAACTAAAAGAAAAAATAACCACATGGTCATCTCAGTAGATGCTGAAAAAGCATTCGACAAAATTCAGCATCCTTTCATGCTAAAAGTCTTGGAAAGAACAGGAATTCAAGGCCCATACCTAAACATAATAAAAGCATGTACAGTAAACCAGTAGCCAACATCAAAATAAATGGAGAGAAACTTGAAACATTCCCACTAAAATCAGGGACTAGACAAGGCTGCCCTCTCTCTCCATGTCTTTTCAATATAGTAATTGAAGTTCTAGCGAGAACAATTAGACAATATAAGGAAGTCAAATTGGAAAAGAAGAAGTCAAACAATCACTATTTGCAGACAATCTGATAGTGTACTTAAGCGACCCAAAAAACTCCACCAGAGAATTCTTACAGCTTATAAACAACTTCAGCAAAATAGCAAGTTATAAAATCAACTCAAGCAAATCGGTAGCATTCCTGTACTCAAAGGACAAGCAGGCTGAGAAAGAAGTTAGGGAAATATCACCCTTCACAATAGCCACAAACAATATAAAGTATCTTGGCGTGACTCTAACAAAACAAGGGAAAGATCTGTATGACAGGAACTTCAAGTCCTAGAAGAAAGAAATCGAAGAAGACCTCAGAAGATGGAAAAATATTTCTTGCTCCTGGATTGGCAGGATCAATATAGTAAAAATGGCCATCTTGTCAAAAGCAATCTACAGATTCAATGCAATCCCCATCAAAATCTCAACTCAATTCTTCATAGACCTAGAAAGAGCAATTCTCAAATTCATCTGAAATAACAAAAAAAAAACAGGATAGCTAAAACTATCCTCAACAATAAAAGGACATCTGGGGAAATCAATATCCCTGACCTCAAGCAGTACTACAGAGCAATTGTATTAAAAACCGCATGGTATTGGTACAGCAACAGGCAAGTAGATCAGTGGAATAGAAATGAAGACCCAGAAATGAACCCACAGACTTATGGTCACTTGATCTTTGATAAAGGAGCCACAACTCTCAGTGGAAAAAAAGCCTTTTCAACACATGGTGCTGGTTCAACTGGAGGTAAACATGCAGAAGAATGTGAATTGACCCACTCTTATCTCCTTGTACTAAGATCAAGTCCAAGTGGATGAAGGACCTCCACATAAAACCAGACACACTGAACCTAATAGAAAAGAAACTGAGGAAAACCTTGGTGGACATGGGCACAGGGGGAAAGTTTCTGAACAGAGCACCAATAGCTTGTGGTCTAAAATCAAGAATTGACAAATGGGACCTCATAAAATTTCAAAGTTTCTATAAGGCAAAGAACACAGTCAGAAGGACAAAACAGCCATCAACAAATTGGGAAAAGATCTTCACCAACCCCACATCCGACATAGGGCTAATATCCAATGTATACAAAGAACTCAAGAAGTTAGACCCCAGAAAACCAAATAACCCTATCCAAAAATGGGGTACTGAGCTAAACAAAAATTTTCACCAGAAGAAATTCTGATGTCTAAGAAACACCTTAAGAGATGTTCAACATCATTAGTCATCAGGGAAATGCAAATCAAAACAACCCTGAGATTCTACCTTGCTCCAGTCAGAATGGCTAAGATAAAAAACTCAAGAGACAGCAGGTGCTGGCGAGGATGTGGAGAAAGAGGAACACTCCTCCACTGTTGGTGGGATTGCAAAATGGTAAAACCGCTCTGGAAATCAGTGTGGCGGTTCCTCAGAAAATTGGGTATGTCACTTCCAGAGGACCCTGGCATACCACTCCTGGGTATATACCCAGAGGATTCCCCTGCATACAATAAAGACACATGCTCCACTATGTTTATAGCAGCCTTGTTTATAATAGCCAGAAATTGGAAGGAGCCCAAATATCCCTCAAAGGAGGAATGGATACAGAAAATGTGGTATATTTATACAATGGAATACTACTCAACAATTAAAAATAATGAATTCATGCAGTTTGTAGGTAAATGGTTAGACCTGGATAATATCATCCTGAGTGAGGTAACCCAATCACAAAAGAATACACATGAAATGCAATCACTGATAAGTGGATATTAATGAGCCCAGAAGCCCTAAATACTCAAGGCACAATTAGCAAGTCAAATGATTCCCAAGAAGAAGGAAGGAGAGGACCCTGGGCCTGTAAAGATTGGATCCAGTTTTGTAGAGAAACTGTGGGGGGAGGGGGAATGATTGGGGAATAGTTGGGGGGAGAGTAATTATGGGATATATGGTGGGGGAAAACTGGGAAAGCAGAAAGCCTTTGGAATGTAAACATAGAAAATAGAAAATAAAAATTAAAAAAATTAGAATGTAATTGAAAAAAAGTAGTGCAGACATTTTCCTATAAAACTTAAGACTTTCATGTAACGTATGTATGATAATACTGAGGATAACTTAAGATAATTTTTAAAATTGAAGATTTTTGGAAAAATTCAGATGCAATGAAAGGCATACAAATAAAATTAGAATACAAATGAAAAATGAAGTGGAGACATTTTCTGATAAAAGTGAAGATTTTCATGATAAAATTGAGGATTATATAGAATAAATATAAATTGAAATTTATTCAGAAAAAACTCAGATACAATAATAGGTTAACAAATACAATTGGAATAAAATTGAAAAAGGAAGTGGAGGCATATTTTGATAAATCTGAATATTTACATTAACTTATGTATGATAAAAGATGATAACAGGAAAGTTGATAAAATTGAAGCTATTTTATAAAATCTCAGATACAATGAATGGCATACAAATACAATTAACATATAAGTGAAAAAGAAAGGGGGGACATTTTCTGATAAAACTGAAATTTTTTGTATAACATTTCTGATTAAATTTTGGAAATTCATGTGAAAATGTTAATATTTGAAGATTTTAATGCTAATTTTCACAGAAATAATGGTAGGCATAGAAATAAAATAATAATATAGTTGAAAAGGGAAGTGGAGATAGTTTTCTGATAAATATGAAGTTTCCACAACATATATCTGATAAAATGATGGAAATACATAAGAAAACTATAAACTTTAAAAATGTTTGTGGTAATGTTCACAGATACAATGATAGGCTTACAAATACAATTAGAATGAAATTGAAAAAAGAAATGAGACATTTTCTGATAAAAGTGAAAATTTTCATCTAGCAAATATATGTTAAAACTGAGGATAACATAAGATAATTTATTAAATTGAACATAATTTGGAAAACAAAATCTCAGATACAAGGATAGGCATACAAATACTACTAGAGTATATTGAGAAAGGAAGAGGAGACATTTGCATAAAAACTGAAGATTTTCATCTAACCTATGTATGACAAAATTGAGGATTACAAAAGATAATTGATAAAGTTGAAGCTTTATTTGGAAAAGACTCAGATACATTGTGAGGCATGAAAAATACAAGTAGAATATAAATGAAAATGGAAGTGGAGATATTTTCTGATAGAACTGAAGATTTTCATCAAAAATATGCATGATAAATTGAGGATTACAGAGAGTAATTTATTAACATGAAAATTAATTCAGATCAAACTCGGATACAATGATAGGTATACAAATACAATTAGAATACAATTGAAAAAGGAAGTGAAGACATATTCTGTTAATTCTAAAGATTTGTATCTAACATATATGATAAACTTCATGATAACATAGGAAAATGGATAAAACTGAAGATTTGTTTGATAAAATCTCAGATTCAATGAAAGGCATACAAATACAACAAAATTATAAGTGAAAAAAGAAAGTGGAGATATAACTGATAAAACTGAAGATTTCTGTATAACATTTCTGATTAAATTAAGGAAATTTATGAGAAAAGGTTAAAATGTGAAGATTTTTGTGGTAATTCTCTCAGATACAATGTTGTGTATACAAATAAATAATAATATAGTTAAAAAGGAAGTGAAGATATTTTCTAAAAATTTGAAGAATTTTGGATAACATATCTCTGATAAAAATTATTGAAATCCATAAGAAAATTGTAAAATTTGCAGATTTGTGTAGTAATTTTCACAGGTACAATGATAGGCATACAAACACAATTGGGATGTAATTGAGAAAAGGAATAGAGATGTTTTCAGATAAAATAGGATTTTCATCTAACAAATGTATGTTAAAATTCAGAATAACATAAGATAATTTATAAAATTGAAGATATTTTAGAAAACAAAAGCTCAGATACAAGGATGGGCATACAAATACAACTAGAGTATTACTGAAAAAGGAAGAAGACTAATATTTGTAAAGAACTGAAGATTTTCAGCTAACATATGTATGATAAAATTGAGGATTACATAAGATAACTGATAAAATTGAAGATTGATGTAGAAAAACTTCAGATACAAGACTCTGCATACAAATATATTAGAATATAATTGAAAATGGAAGTGGAGATATTTTCTGGTAGAACTGAAGGTTTTTATCTAAAATATGCATGATAAAATTGAGGATTACATAAAATAACTGATAACATTTTAGATTTTTTTGAACAAACTCAGATACAATGATAGACATCCAACTGTAATTAGAATGTAATTGAAAAGAGAAGTAGAGACATTTTCTGGTAGAACTGAAGATTTTAATCTAACATGTATCATGAAATTGAGGATTACATATTATAACTGATAAAATTGAAGACTTTTTTGGGAAAAAACTCAAATACAATGAGAGGCATACAAATAGAATTATCACATAATGGAAAATGAAGTGAAGATATTGTCTGACAAAACTGAAGTTTTCGTGTAAGATATTAATGATAGAGTAAGGGATATTCATAGGAAAAATTTAAAAATTTTATTTTTTGTGGTAATTTTAACCAATATAATGATAGGCATACAAATAAAATTAGAATGTAATTGAAAATGAAGTGGAGACATTTTAGTTTAATATAAAAATTTTTCCTCTAACATATCTATGATAAAATTGAGGACAATTTATGATAATTTATAAAATTGAAGATTTTTTGAAAAGAACTCAAATACAATGATAGGCTTACAAATAAATTTAGAATATAATTGAAGGAGGAAGTGGAGACATTTATATGACAACTTCAATTGTCATATAACATACATATGATAAATTGAGGATGTCATAAGGTAATTTATAAAATTAAAGATTATTTGCAACAAAATGCTCTGATACAATGATAGGCATCGAAATACAATTAGAATACAATTGAAAAGCGAAGTGGAGACATTTTCTGATAAAACTGAACATTTTCTTCTAACATATGTATGATAAAATAGAGGATTAATAGGGTAATTAATAAAATTGAAGATTTATTTGGACAAAACTCTGATACAAAGATAGGTATAAAAACAATGAGAATATAACTCAAACAGATGTGGAGAGATTTTCATATAAAACCAAAGATTTTCATCTAATGTATGTATAATAAAAATGTGGATAACCTAAGATAGTATAGAAAATTGAATATTTTTTAGAAAGCACAGAAATAATGATAGGCATATGAAAACAATTATAATGTAATTGAAAGAGGAAGTAGAGACATTTTCATAAAGAACTGAAGAGTGAGGATAACATAAGATAATGTATGAAATTGAAGTTTTTTTGAAGAAAACACAAATACAATGATAGCCATACAAATATAATTAGAATTCAATTGAAAAAGGAAGTGGAGATATTTTATGGTAGAACTTAATATTTTCATCAAAATATGCATGGTAAAATTGAGGATTACATATGATATCTGATAAAATTGATGGCTTTTTTGGATAAATCTGAGATACAGTGATAGGCATACAAATGCAATTAGAATACAATTGAAAAAGGAACTGGACACATTTTCTGATAGATCTGAAAATTTTCATCTAACATATGTATGATAAAACTGAGGATTACATAGGATAACTGATAATATTGAAGTTATTCTTGGAAAAATCTCAGCTACAATGATAGGCATACAAATAAAATTAAAATAGGTCTGAAAAATAATGTGGAGACTTTTTTTTACAAAAGTGAAGATTTCATCTAGCATATATAGGATAAAATTGAGGATAACATAAGATAATTATTGAAACTGAAGATTTCTTTGAAAAACAAAACTCAGATTCAGTGATAGGCAAAGACATACAATTAGAAAACATTTGAAAAATTAATGACATATTTTCAGAAAAAACTGAAGATTTTCATCAAAAATATGAATGATAACACAGAGAATTACATAGAATAACTGATAAAATTGAAGTTTTCTTGGAAAAATCTCAGATACAATGATAGGCATACAAATACAATTATCACATAATTGAAAAAGGAAGTGGAGACATTTTCTGATGAAACTGAAGATTTTGTATAACATATCATATAAAATAAGGGTAATTCATAGGAATATTTGAAAATTGAAGTTTTTTCGGTAATTTTGACAGATATAATAGTAAGCATACAAATACAATTAGAATGTAATTGAAAAAGTAAGTGGAACCATTTTCCTATAAAACTAAATATTTTCCTCTAACATATGTGTGATATAATTGAGGAAAACTTAGGATAATTTATAAAATTTTATTTTTGCAAAAAAAATCAGATAGAATGATAAGCTTGAAAATACATTGAGAATTCAATTGAAAAAGGAAGATGAGACATTTTCTCATAAAATAAAAATTTTCATTAAACATGTATGATAAATTTGAGGATTACAAATGTTAACAGATAAAATTGAATATTTTCTTTGAAAAATCTAAGAAACAATGATAGGCATACAAACAAAATTAGAAGATAATTGAGAAAGGAGGTGGAGTATAAAACTGAAGATTTTCATTTAACATGTATGATAAAATTGAGGATAACAAGATAATTTTAAAATCTGAAGATATTAATGAAAAACTACACTCAGATGCAATTATACGCATAGAAATACAATTAGAATACAATTGAAAAAGGACATGGAGTCATATTCTTATTATTCTGAAGCTTTACATATAACTTATGGATGATGAAATGGATAACATAGGAAAATGGATAAAATTGAAGACTTTTGTGATAAAAACTCAGATACAATGAAAGACATAAAAATACAACAATAAATAAGTGGAAAAGAAAGTGAAGACGTTTTCTGATAAAATGGAAGATTTTCGTACAACATTTCTGATTTAATAATGGAAATTCATGTGACAATGTTAAAATTTGAAGATTTTTGTGGTAATTTTCACAGATACAATGGTAGGCATACAAATAAATAATAATATAGTCGAAAAGGGAAGTAGAGATATTTTCTGATAAATCTGCGTAATTTTGCATAACCTATATCTGATAAAATTATGGAAATTCATAGGAAAACAGTTAAATTTGAAGATTTTGGTGGCAACTTTCACAGGGTAGGCATACAAATAAATAATAGAGTGAAAAAAGGAAGTGGAGATACTTTCTGATAAATGTGAAGAATTTTAAATAATAATTATCTGATAAAAATAAATTCATAAGAAAACTATAAAATTTGAAAATATTGGGGGTAATTTTCACTGATACAATGATAGGCTTACAAACACAATTGGAATGTAATTGATAAAAGGTATAGAGACATATTCTGATAAAATAGATGATTTTCCTCTAACATATTATGTTCAAATGGAGGATGACAGAAGATAATTTATAAAATTGAAGATATTTTGGAAAACAAAAACTCAGATACAAGGATAGGCATACAAATACAACTAGAGTATTATTGAAAAAGGAAGAGGACACATTTTTTAAAGAACTGAAGATTTTCATTCCTCCTTCGAGGAACATCTGGGCTCCTTCCAGCTTCTGTCTATTATAAATAAGGCTGCTATTAACATAGTGGAGCATTTGTCTTTATTTCATGCAGCGAAATCCTCTGGATATATGTCCAGGAGTGGTATGCCAGGGTCCTCTGGAAGTGTCATGCCCAATTTTCTGAGCAATCGCCAGACTGATTTCCAAAGCAGTTGTACCATCTTGCAAACCCACCAACAGTGGAGGAATGTTCCTCTTTCTCCACATCCTTGCCAGCACCTGTTGTCTCCTGAGTTTTTAATCTTAGCCATTCTGACTGGTGTGAGGTGGAATCTCAGGGTTGTTTTGATTTGCATTTCCCTGATGATTAATGATGTTGAACATCTCTTAAGGTGCTTCACAGCCATCTGAATTTCTTCTGGTGAAAATTTTTTGTTTAGCTCTGTACCCCATTTTTATATAGGGATATTTGGTTCTTTGGGGTCTAACTTCTTGAGTTCTTTGTATGTATTGGATATTAGCCCTCTGTCAGATGTGGGGTTAGTGAAAATCTTTTCCCAACTTATTGTTGCCATTTTGTCCTTCTGTCAGTGTCCTTTGCCTTACAGAAACTTTGAAATTTTATGAACTCCCATTTGTCAATTCTTGATCTTAGAGCATAAGCTATTGGTGTTCTGTTCAGGAACTTTCCCTCTGTGTCCATGTCCTCCAGGGTTTTCCCAGTTTCTTTTCTACTAGTTTCAGTGTGTCTGGCTTTATGTGGAGGTCCTTGGTCAACTTGGAGTTGATCTTAGTACAAGGTGATAAGAGTGGGTCAATTTGCATTCTTCTGCATGTTGACCTCCAGTTGATCCAACACCATTTGTTGAAAAGGGTATCTTTTTTTCCCCACTGGATGGTTGTAGCTTTTTTATCAATGATCAAGTGACCATAACTCTGTGGGTTCATTTCTGGGACTTCAATTCTATACCATTGATCTACTTGCCTGTCGCTGTACAAATACCACGCAGTTTTTTAACACAGTTGCTCTGTAGTACTGCTTGAGGTCAGGGATATTGATTCCCCCAGAAGTCCTATTCTTGTTGAAAATAGTTTTAGCTATTCTGGGTTTTTTCTTAATCCAGAGGATTTTAAGAATTGCTCGTTCAAGATCTCTGAATTAAAAAAAAATGTAAACAAAGAATATAGAAAATAAAAAATTAAAAAAAACTGAAAAAAAATCTCTGAATAATTGATTTGGAATTTTGATGGGGATTGCATTGAATCTGTACATTTCTTTTGACAAGATGGCCATTTTTACTATATTGATCCTGACAAGCCAAGCCAAGAAATATTTTTCTATCTTCTGAGGTCTTCTTCGATTTCTTTCTTCAAAGACTTGAAGTTCTTGTCATACTGATCTTTCACTTGTTTGGTTAGAGTCACGCCAAGATACTTTATATTGTTTGTGGCTAATGTGAAGGTTGTTATTCCATAACTTCTTTCTCAGCCTGCTTGTCCTTTGAGTTTAGGAAGGCTACTGATTTGCTTGAGTTGATTTTATAACCCGCCACTTTGCTGAAGTTGTTTATCAGTTGTAGGAGCTCTCTGGTGGAGTTTTTGGGGTCGCTTAAGTATACTATCATATCATCTGCAAATAATAATAGTTTGACTTCTTCCTTTCCAATTTGTATCCCTTTGACTTCCTTATGTTGTGTAATTGCTTTTAATAGAACTTCAAGTACTATATTGAAACGATATGGAGAGGGCAGACTTGTCTAGTCCCTGATTATAGTGGGAGTGCTTCAAGTTGCTCTCCATTTATTTTGATAATAATCAATGCTTTGCTGTATATCACTTTTATTATGTTTAGGTATGGGCCTTGAATTCCTGTTCTTTCCAGGACTTTTACCATGAAAGGATGCGGAATTTTGGTGGTATTATTTTCTTTTAGTTTGTTTCTGTAGTGGATTGCTTGGTGGATTTCCATATATTGATCCATTCCTGAATCCCTGGGATGAAGCCTACTTGATCATGGTGAATGATCATTTTGATGTACTCTTGGATTTGGTTGGCAAGGATATTCTTTAGTATTTTTTGCACTGATATTCATAAGGGAAATTGGCCTATAGTTCTCTTTGTTGGATCGTTGTGTGGTTTTGGTATCAGCATAATTGTGGCTTCGTAGAACGCATTGGACAGTTTTCCTTCTGTTTCTATTTTGTGGAATAGTTTGAAGAGTATTGGTGTTAAGTCTTCTTTGAAAGTCTGATAAAATTCTGCACTGAAACCATCTGGTCATGTACTTTTTCTTGGTTGGGAGACTTTCTATATCCCCTTCTATTTCTCTAGGGTTTATGGGACTGTTTAGCTGATCTAATTTATCCTGATTTAATTTTGGTATTTGGTATCTGTCTAGGAAATTGTCCATTTCCTCCAGATTCTTCAGTTGCTTTTGTAGTAGAATCATGATTTTTTTTAACTTCCTCAGTTTCTCTTGTTATATCCCCCTTTTCATATCTAATTTTGTTAATTTGGATACTGTCTCTGTGTCCATTGGTTAGTCTGGTTAAGGGTTTATCTATCTTGTTGATTTTCTCAAAGAACCAGCTCCTGGTTTTGTTTATTCTTTGTATGGTTCACGTTGTTTCTACTTGATTGATTTCAGCCCTTAGTTTGATAATTTCCTGTCTTCTACTCCTCATGGGTGAATTAGATTCTTTTTGTTCCAGGTCTTTCAGGTGTGCTGTCATGCTGCTAGTATATGCTTTCTCAAGTTTCTTTTTGGAGGCACTCAGGGTTATGCATTTTCCTCTTAGCACTGCTTTCATTGTGTCCCATAGATTGGACACGTTGTACCTTCATTTTCATTGAATTCTAAAAAGTCTTTGATTTCTTTCTTTATTTCTTCCTTGACCAAGGTGTCATTGAGTAGAGTATTGTTCAGTTTCCATGTGTATGTGGGCTTTCTGTTGTTTTTCTTGCTATTGAAGACCACTTTTACTCCACAGTGATCTGATAGGAGGCATGTGATTAGTTCGATCTTCTTGTATTTGTTGACATCTGTTTTGTGGCCAATTATATGATTGATTTTGGAGAAGGTATCATGCATGCTGAGATAAAGATATATTCTTTTGCTTTGGGATTAAATGTTATATATATATATATATATATATATATATATATATATATATTCCAAATGGTCCAAAGCTTCAATTAGTTTCACTGTGTCCCTGTTTAGTTTCTGGATTCCTGATTGAGGATAGTGGAGTGTTGAAGTCACCCACAACACAATTATTGTGTTAGGTGTTCTTTGAGCTTTATAAAATTTCTTTTACAAATGAAGGTGCCCTTGCATTTGGAGCATAGTTCTTCAGAATTGAGAGTTCTTTTTGTTGGATTTTCTTCCTTTGACTAGCAAGAAGTGACCTTCCATTTCTCTTTTGATGGCTTTCATGCTCTCAAGTGAGAAGTCTGATTTAATCCTGATTGGTCATCCTTTATTTGTTACTTGGCCTTTTTCTCTTACTGCCTTTAATATTCTTTCTTTGTTTAGTAAATTTGGGGTTTTGATTAATATGTGACAGGAGGTATTTCTGTTCTGGTCCAGTCTGTTTGGAGTTCTGTAGGCTTCTTGTATATTCATGAGCATCTCTATTTAGTTTGGGGAAGTTTTCTTGCTTAGTTTTGTAGAAGATATTTGCTGGCCCTTTAAGTTGTATATCTTCTGTCTCATCTATTCCTATAACCCTTCGATTTGGTCTTCTCATTGTGTCCTGGATTTCCTGGATGTTTTGAGTTACAAGCATTTTGGATTTTGCATTTTCTTGGACTGTTGAATCAATGGTTTCAATGGTATCCTCGGCATCTGAGATTCTTTCCACTATCTCATGTATTCTATTGTTGATATTTGCATCTATGGCCCCTGATTTCTTCCCAAGGTTTTCTATCTGCAAAATTGTCTCTGTTTGTGATTTCTTAGTTGTTTCTTCTTCTGTTTTTATCCTGGGTGTTTTTGCTTAGATCTTCTGCTTGCTTGTTTGTATTTTCATGTATTTCTTCAAGAGATTATTGTGTTTTTCCTTTCATAACTTCTACTTGCTGACCCACCTTCTCCTGTAGTTCTTTAAGTTATTTTTGTAATTATTCCTTATTGGCTTCTAATTTTTGATGCATAGTCTCGTGAATTTCTTTAGGTGATTTTTGTGTTTGCCTTGTAAGGGCTTCTAATTTTTGATCCTTTTTCTCCTGTATTTCTTTAAGAGATCTATCTATGTTTTCCACTATCAGCATCCAGACCAGTGATTTTAGATCCAAATCTTGTTTTCCTGGTGTGTTGGGGTATCCAGGACTTACTGCTGTCAGAGAACTGGGTTCAGATGCTGCCATATTGCCTTGATTTGTGTTAGTGTTCATATGTTTACCTTTTGCCATCTGGTTATCTCTGGCTTTAGTTGGTCCTGTAGTCACTAGCTGGTCTTTGAACCTCCTGAGGGCTTGTAAGGATATTTCCCCACCACTTGATGACTGCGTTTTCCCTGGCACAGACTGCAGATGTGTTGTTCTCTTCTTGGGTTCTGTTGGACCCCTGGTGTATCTTCTGGTTATGCCCCTCTGAATCCAAGCAGCAGCCATCAAGATGGCCGCAGTTGTGCAGAGTGCAGGGACCACCTCAGGGCACAAAGCCCATGCCTGGTTGGGACCCAGGAATCACTGTTCTGCCCAGATCCCTGCCTGGCGGCTTTGAGTCCCCAGAGATCCCAAATTCTGGATATCAAGGGTACCTGGTTCAGATCGCTTAGTCCAGACAGTTGCAAGGATGCTGGTGATGCCCTCGGGGAGTGGGGAGTACCGACATTTATAACTAAAAATATCTATGATAATATTGAGGATATCTTAAGATAATTTATAACATTGAAGATTTTTTTGAAAAAAAACTCATATGCAATGATACTATATTGATCCTGCCAATCCATGAGCATGGAATATTCTTCCATGTCCTGAGGTCTTCTTCAATTTCTTTCTTCAAGGACTTGTAGTTCCTGTTATACAGTTCTTTCACTTGTTGGGTTAAAGTCACGCAAGATACATTATATTGTTTGTGGCTATTGTGAAGGGTGTTATTTCCCTAATTTCTTTATCAGCCTGCTTGTCCTTTGAGTACAAGAAGGCTACTGATTCTGTTCTTTCCGGGACTTTTAGCATGAAAGGATGCTGAATTTTGTCAAATGATGTTTCACCATCTATTGAGATGATCATGTGTTTTTTTTCTTTTATTTTGTTTATGTAGTGGATTACATTGATGGATTTCGTATATTGAAACATCCCTGCATCCCTGGGATGAAGCCTACTTGATCATGGTGAATGATGTTTTGATGTGTGCTTAGATTCGGTTGGCAAAAATTTTATTTAGTATTTTTGCATCAATATTCATAAGGGAAATTGGCCTGTAGTTCTCTTTCTTTGTAGAATCTTTGTGTGCTTTTGGTAACAGTGCTATTGTGGCTTCATGGAACGAGTTGGGCAGCGTTCCTTCTGTTTCTATTTTGTGGAATAGTTTGAAGAGTATTGGCATACATGGTATTGGTACAGTAATAGGCAAGTACATCAATGGAATAGAATTGAAGACCCGAAAAGGAACCCAAAGACTTATGGTCACTTGATTTAGATAAAGGAGCTACCACCATCCAGTGGAAAAAAGATAGCCTTTTCAACAAATGGTGCTGGTTTAACTGGAGGTCACCATGCAGAAGAATGCGAATTGACCCACTCTTATCTCCTTGTACTAAGATCAACTCCAACTTGATCAAGGACTGCCACATAAAACCAGACACTCTGAAACTAATAGAAAAGAAACTAGGGAAGACCCTGGACCACATGGGCACAGGGGGAAAGATTCTGAACAGAATACCAATAGCTGAGGCTCTAAGTTCAAGAAATGACAAATGGGACCTCATAAAATTACAAAGTTTCTGTAAGACAAAGGACACTGTCAGAAGGACAAAACGGCAACCAACAAAGTGGGAAATGATCCTCATCAAACCCCACATCCGACAGAGAGCTAATATCCAATATATACAAAGAACTCAAGAAGTTAGACCCCAAAGAACCAAATAACCCTATCAAAAAATGGGGTACAAAGCTAAACAAAGAATTTTCACCAGAAGAAATGCGGATGGCTGAGAAACACCTTAAGAGATGTTCAACATCATTAGTCATCAGGGAAATGCAAATCAAAACAACCCTGAGATTCCACCTCACACCAGTCAGAATGGCTAAGATGAAAAACTCAAGAGACAACAGGTTCTCGCAAGGATGTGGAGAAAGAGGAACACTCCTCCACTGTTGGTGGGATTGCAAAATGGTAAAACTGGTCTGGAAATCAGTTTGGTGGTTCCTCAGAAAATTGGGCATGTCACCTCCAGAGGACCCTGGCATACCACTCCTGGGCATATACCCAGAGGATTCCTCTGCATACAATAAAGACACATGCTCCACTATGTTTATAGCAGCCTTGTTTATAATAGCCAGAAATAAGAAGGAGCCCAGATATCCCTCAAAAGAGGAATGGATACAGAAAATGTGGTATATTTATACAATGGAGTACTACTGAGCAATTAAAAATAATGAACTCATACAATTTGTAGGTAAATGGTTAGATCTGGAAAATATCATCCTAAGTGAGCTAACCCAACCACAAAAGAATACACATGAAATGCAATCACTGATAAGTGGATATTAATGAGTCCAGAAACCCTAAATACTCAAGGCAGAATTAGCAAGTCAAATGACTCCCAAGGAGAAGAAAGGAGAGGACCCTGGGCCTGTAAAGATTGGATCCAGTATTTTAGACCCAGAACAGAGAAATTGTGTGGGGTTGAATGATTAGGGAATAGCAGGAGGGGGGAGAGGAATTATGGGACATATGGTGGGGGGTAACTGGGAAAGAGGAAAGCCTTTGGACTGTAAACATAGAATATAGAAAATAAAAATAAAAAAAAAAACATTTAAAAAAAGAATTGACAAATGGGACCTCATAAAATTACAAAGTTTCTGCAAGGCAAAGGACACTGTCAGAAGGACAAAAGAGCAACCACCAAATTGGTTAAAGATGTTCACCAACCCCACATTTGACAGAGGGATAATATCCCATATATACAAAGAGCTCAAGAAGTTACACCCCAAAGAACCAAAAAACCCTATCAAAAAATGGGGTACAGAGCTAACCAAAGAATTTTCACCAGAAGAAATTCGGATGGCTGAGAAGCACCTTAAGAGATGATCAACATCATTAGTCATCAGGGAAATGCAAATCAAAACAACCCTGAGATTCCACCTCACACCAGTCAGAATGGCTAAGATTAAAATCTCAAGGGACAACAGGTGCTGGCGAGGATGAGGAGATAAAGGAACACTCCTTCACTGTTGGTTGGTTTGGAAGATGGTACAACAACTCTGGAAATCAGTCTGGCGGTTCCTCAGGAAATTGGGCACGCCACTTCCAGAGGACCATGTCATACCACTCCTGGGCATATACCCAGCAGATTCCCCTGAATACAAGAAAGACAAATGCTCCACTATGTTCATAGCAGCCTTATTTATAATAGACAGAAGTTGGAAGGAGCCCAGATATCCCTCAAAGGAGGAATGGATACAGAAAATATGGTATATTTATACAATGGAATACTAGTCAGCAGTTAAAAATAATTAATTCATGCAATTTGTAAAGAAATGGTTGGATCAGGAAAATATCATCCTAAGTGAATTAACAAAAGAATACACATGAAATGCAGTCACTGATAAGTGGACATTAATGAGCCCAAAAACTCTGAATACTCAAGGCACAATTAGCAAATCAAAAGATTCCCAAGGACAAGGAAGGAAAGGACCCTGGTTCTGAAAAGACTGAATCCAGATTTGTAGGAGAGTATCTGAACAGAGAAATAGAGGGGGTGATTGGGAATGGGTGGTGGGAAGAGGACTTATGGGACATATGGTGAGGGGGGAACTGGGAAAGGGGAAAGCCTTTGGAATGTAAACAAATAATATAGAAAATAAAGAGAAATATTAAAAAAGAAAGGTTCATTTTTTATGCTTTAAACTTTATTTTAAAGTACATTCATCATCCTAAGTCCCCACTCACACTCTGACTGTCCCTGACCAAATAGCAGCTTTCCCTCACAGACCAGGCTTTACTCTGGTGTGTATATCTTTGGTGCCTCATATCAGGAGGTATGTGCCATCTGGTTGGTGGCTCACTGTCTGAGAGATCATGAGGATACAGTTTAGTTGAGACTGCTGGCCTTCCTGTGGGGTTACCATCTTCCTCAGCTTCTATCAGCTTTTCCCAATTACAACCAAAGGGGTCCCCGGCTTCTGTCCTGTAGTTGGGTGAAAGTATCTCCATGTGATCCTTTAAGCTAAGAAGGAGAGGAGATCAGAACCGTGCTAATTTAAAAGAAGAAACTTCTCGCTTTTAGACCTGAATGTAAAATTAATGCATTCGATTTGTATTGTATTTGGTGGTGCATCTAGTTTTAAAGAGGTTTCTTGTAAGTAAATGGCATTGTACAGCTTTTTTCATAAATGCATATGAAAATCATATATCCTAATGAAATACAGTGTTCCCAAGAAAAGACAATCACATACTAGTAAGAACTTTGTATGTGAAGTTAGAAATTTTGATTGATTGTGAGAAATGTTTTCAATTTGTGGTAAAATTATTGTTTAAACACATAGTGTTTTAAAAATTACTGAACATGTTAATGTTAATAGAACAAACTTCTCATATTTAGACCTGAACGTAACATTAATGCCTTCGATTTCCATTGTATTTGGCGGTGCGTCTAGGTTTAAAGAACTTTTTTCTGCATGTTAACCTCCAGTTGAGCCAGCACCATTTGTTGAAAAGGCTATCTTTTTTCCCCTGGATGTTTTCAGCTCCTTTGTCGAATATCAATTGGCCATATATGTGTGGGTTCAATTCTGGGTCTTCAATCCTATTCCATTGATCCACTTCCCTGTCACTGTACCAATACCATGCAGTTTTTAACACTACTGCTCTGTGGTATTGCTTGAGGTGCGGGATATTGATTCGCCCAGAAGTTTGTTTGCTGTTGATGATAGTTTTAGCTATCCTGGGGTTTTTGTTATTCCAGATGAATTTGAGAATTGCTCTTTCTAATTCTATAAAGAACTGAGTTGGGATTTTGATGGGGATTGCATTGAATCTGTATATTGCTTTTGGCAAGATTGCCATTTTAACTATATTAATCCTGCCAAATCACGAGCATGGAAGATTTTCTGAGGTCTTCTTCAATTTCCTTCTCAGAGACATGGAGTTTTTGTCATATAAATCATTCACTTGTTTGGTTAGAGTCACACCAAGATACTTTATAGTGTTTGTGGCTATTGTGAAGGGTGTCATTTCCCTAATTTCTTTCTCAGCCTGCTTATCCTTTGTGTATAGGAAGGCTACTGATTTGCTTGAGTTGACTTTATAACCAGCCACTTTGCTGAAGTTGTTTATCAGCTGTAGGAGTTCTCTGGTGGAGTTTTTTGGGTCACTTAAGTATACGATCATATCATCTGAAAATAGTGATAGTTTGACTTCTTCCTTTCCAATTTGTATCCCTTTGACTTTCTTATGTTGCCGAATTGCTCTAGCTAGTACCTCAAGTACTATATTGAAGAGATATGGTGAGAGGGGCAGCCTTGTCTAGTCCCTGATTTAAGTGGGATTGCTTCAAGTTTCTCTCCATTTACTTTGATTTTGGCTATCGGTCTGCTATAAATTGCTTTTACTATGTTTAGATATGGGCCTTGAATTCCTGTTCTTTCCAAGAATTTAAGCATGAAAGGATGCTGAACTTTGTCAAATGCTTTTTCAGCATCCAATGAGATGACCATGTGGTTTTTTTCTTTGAGTTTGTTTATGTAGTGGATTACGTTGATGGATTTCCGTATATTGAACCATCCCTACATACCTGGGATGAAGCCAACTTGATCATGTTGAATAATCGTTTTTATGTGTTCTTGGATTCGGTTGGCAAGTATTTTATTTAGTATTTTTGCATCAATATTCATAAGGGGGATTGGCCTGTAGTGCTCTTTCTTAGTTGGATCTTTCTGTGGTTTTGGTATCAGGGTAATTGTGGCTTCATAGAATGTGTTGGGTAGTGTTCCTTCTGTTTCTATTTTGTGGAATAGTTTGAACAGTATTGGTTTTAGGACTTCTTTGAAGGTCTGATAGAATTCTGCACTAAAACCATCTGGTCCTGTGCTATTTAAGGTTGGAAGACTTTCTATGACCCCTTCTATTTCTTTGGGGCTTATGGGTCTGTTTAGATGATCTATTTGATCCTGATTTAATTTTGGTATTTGGTTTCTGTCTAGGAAATTGTCCATTTCCTCCAGATTCTCCAGGTGTGTTGAATATAGGCTTTTGTAGTAGGATCTGATGATTGTTTGAATTTCCTCAGTTTCTGTTGTTATATCCCCCTTTTCATTTCTAATTTTGTTAATTTGATTACTGCCTCGGTGCCCTTTGGTAAGTCCGGCTAGGGGTTTATCTATCTTGTTGATTTCCTCAAAGAAACAGCTCCTGTTTTTGTTGATTCTTTGTATGGTTTACTTTGTTTCAACTTGATTGATTTCAGCCCTGAGTTTGATGATTTCCTGTCTTCTACTCCTCCTGGGATAAATAGCTTCTTTTTGTTCTAGGGCTTTCAGTACGCCATTAAGTTGCTAGTGTATGCCTTCTCCTGTTTCTTTTTGGAGACACTCAGGGCTATGAGTTTTCCTCTTAGCACTGCTTTCATTGTGTCCCATAGATTTGGGTATGTTGTACCTTCATTTTCATTAAATTCTAAAATGTCTTTGATTTCTTTGTGCGAAAGGTTCTCATTTTCTACTAAATTTGTTGTTTAAACGCATAGTATTTAAAAACTTACTAAACGTATTAATTGTAAAAGAAAAAAGTTCTCATTTTTAGACCTGAATGTAAGATTAATGCATTGGTTTTGTTGTGTGATTTGTGGAGTGTCTAGGTTTAAAGAGGTTTCTTCTAAGTAACCAACTTTGTACAGCTTTCTTTAGTAAATGCATATAAAAATCCTGTATACTATTGAAATACAGTGTTCCCGAGTAAAGGCAATCACATACTAATATGAACTCTGTATGTGCAATATTAAGTGATCGTACTTCATACTTTGTCTTATTCAGGGTTACTCTTCCTGCACAAATATCATGACCAAGAAGCAAGTTGTGGAGGAAATGCTTTATTCAGCTTAAACTTCCACACAGCTGTTCATCACTAAAGGAATTAAGAACTGGAACTCAAGCAGGTCAGGAAGCAGGAGCTGATGCAGAGGCCATGGAGGGATATTCCTTACCAGATTGCTTCCCCTGGTTTGCTCAGCCTGCTCTCTTACAGAACCCAATACCAGCAAGAGTTGGTACCACTCACAATGGGCCTTCCCCACTTCATCCCTAATTGAGAAAATGCCCCACAGCTGGATCTCATGGAGGCACTTCCCCACCTGAAGCTGCTTTTCCTAAGAAAATTGAGCCTGAATCAAGTTGACACACAAAACCAGCCACTAAATACATTTGTGCGAAATGTTCTTGTTTTCTACTAAGTTACACTCTTGAACACATAGAGTTTGAAAACTTACTGAACGTGCTAATTGTAAAAGAAGAACCTTCTCGTCATTGGACCTGAATGTAACATGAATGCATTCACTTTGTATTTTGGTTTTGTGTCTAAGATTAAACATGTTTACTCCACGTAAAGTGCCTTGTACTTTGTCTCATAAATACATATGAAAATCTGCAAAATATTCGTTTCAATGCATAATGTTTTAAAACTTACTGAACGTGTTAATTGTAAAAGCACAAACTTCTCGTCAATACAACTGAATGTAACAAGAATGCATTCACTTTCTAGTGTGTTTGGTGTTACGTTTAAACACGTTTCCTCCATGTAAACTGCATTGTACAGCTTTCTCTCATAAATTCACATGAAAGCCTATATACTATTGCAATACAGTGTTCCCAAGTAAATACAATCACATGCTAGCAAGAACTTTGTATGTGCAGTTAGAAGTTATCATACATTGTGCGAATTGTTCTCGTGTTCTGCTAAATTAGTTGGTTAAATGCATAGTGTTTTAAAACTTACTGAACATGTTAATTATAAAAGAATGAACTGCTCGTCATTAGTCCTTAATGTAACATGAATACATTCATATTGTAGTGTGTTTGGTGTTAGGTTTAAACAAGTTTCCTCCATGTAAACTGCATTGTACATCTTTCTCTCATAAATGCACATGAAAACCTATATACTATTGCAATACAGTGTTCCCAAGTAAAGACAATCACATCCTACCAAGAACTTCGTATGTGCAGTTAGAAGTTATCATACATTGTGCAAATTGTTCTCGTGTTCTGCTAACCTGGTTGGTTAAACGCATAGTGTTTTAAAACTTACTGAAAGTGTTAATTATGAAAAAACAAACTGCTAGTCATTAGACCTTAATGAAACATGAATACATTCACATTGTAGTGTGTTTGGTGTTGTGTCTAGGTTTATACACGTTTCTAGTATGTATTCTGCATTGTACAGCTTACTTTGATAAATGCATATGAAAATCAACTGGAAGATTGAAATAGAGTGTTCCCGAGTGAAGAATATCACATACTAGTAACAACTTTGTATGTGCAGTTAGTAGTTATCATACATTGTACGAAATGTTCTCGTTTTCTACTTAAATTGTTGTTTAAATGCATAGTGTTTTAAAACTTACTGAATGGGTTAATTGTAAAAGAAAAAAAACTTCTCATTTTTAGACCTGAATGTAACATTAATGCATTGGATTTGTAGTGTGTTTGGTGGTGCAACTATGTTTAAAGAGGTTTCTTCTAGCTGGGCGTGGTGGCGCACGCCTGTAGTCCCAGCACTTGGGAGGCAGAGGCAGGGGGATTTCTGAGTTCGAGGCCAGCCTGGTCTACAGAGTGAGTTCCAGGACAGCCAGGACTACACAGAGAAACCCTGTCTTGAAAAAACACAAAAAAGAGGTTTCTTCTATGTAAATGACATTGTACAACTTTCCTTCATAAATGTATATGAAAATCATATATATTAATGAAATACAGTGTTCTCGAGTAAAGACAATCACATACTAGTAAGAACTTTGTATGTACAGTTCATAGTTATAATATATTGTGCGAAATGATCTCGTTTTATGCTAAATTTGCTATTTAAATGCATAGTGTTTTAAAACTTACTGAACATGTTAATTGTAGAAGAACAAACTTCTGGTCATTAAACCTGAATGTAACATGAATACATTGACATTGCAGTGTGTTTGGTGTTGCATCTTGGGTTAAACACGTTTCTACTATGTAATCTGCATTGTGCAGCTTTCTCTGAAAAATGTATATAAAAATCAAATGTAAGATTGAAATAGAGTGCTCCTGAGTAAAGACTATCACATACTACCAAGACCTTTGTATGTGCAGTTAGCAGTTATCAGGCATTGTGCCAAATGTCTCGTTTTCTGCTCTATTGTGTAAACGCATGGTGTTTAAAAACTTACTGAACATGTTACTTGTAAAAGAACAAACTTCTCTTTTTTAGACCTGAATCTAACATTAATGCATTCAATTTGGTGTGTATTTGGTGGTGCGTCGAAGTTTAAAGAGGTTTTTCTACGTAAATGGCATTGTACAGCTTTCCTTCATAAATGCATATGAAAATCATATATCCTAATGTAATACAGTGTTCCTGAGTAAAGACAATCACATTCTAGTAAGAACTTTGTATGTGCCATTAGAATTTTTCATCCATTATGCAAAATGTTTTTGTTTTGTGCTAAATTAGTTGTTTAAACGCAGTGTTTTAAAACTTACTGAACTTGTTAATTGTAAAAGAACAAACTGCTCATCATTAGACCTGAATGTAACATGATTACTTTCACATTGCAGTGTGTTTGGTGTTGTGTCTAGGTTAAAACACTTTTCTACTATAAAATCTGCATTGTACACCTTTCTCTGAAAAATGCATATGAAAATCAGATGTAAGATTGAAATAGAGTGTTCCCGAGTAAAGAAAATCACATACTAGTAAGAACTTTGTATGTGCAGTTAGTAGATGTCATACATTGTGTGAAATGTTCTCGTTTTTTTTGCTAAATTTGTTGTTTTAATGCATAGTATTTTAAAACTTCCTAAACGTATTAATTGTAAAAGAACAAAGTTCTCATTTTTAGACCTGAAAGTAAGATTAATGCATTGGTTTTGTTGTGTGTTTTGTGGAATGTCTAGGTTTAAAGAGGTTTCTTCTAAGTAAACGACTTTGGACAGCTTTCTTTCATAAATGCATATGAAAATCCTGTATACTATTGAAATACAGTGTTCCCAAGTAAAGGTAATCACATACTAATAAGAACTCTGTATGTGCAATATTAAGTGGTCATACTTCATACTTTGTCTTATTCAGGGTTACTCTTCCTGCACAAATATCATGACCAAGAAGCAAGTTGTGGAGGAAATGCTTTATTCAGCTTAAACTTCCACACAGCTGTTCATCACTAAAGGAATTAAGAACTGGAACTCAAGCAGGTCAGGAAGCAGGAGCTGATGCAGAGGCCATGGAGGGATATTCCTTACCAGATTGCTTCCCCTGGTTTGCTCAGCCTGCTCTTTTACAGAACCCAATACCAGCAAGACATGGTAGCACTCACAATGGGCCTTTCCCACTTGATCACTAATTGAGAAAATGCCCCACAGCTGGATCTCATTGAGGTACTTCCCCACCTGAAGCTGCTTTTCCTAAGAAAATTGAGCCTGAATCAAGTTGACACACAAACCAGTCAGTAAATATATTTGTGCGAAATGTTCTTGTTTTCTGCTAAGTTACATTTTTGTATGCATAGTGTTTTAAAACTTACTGAACGTGCTAATTGTAAAAGAAGAAATTTCTAGTCATTAGACCTGAATGTAACATGAATGCATTCACTTTTTAGTGTGTTTGATTTTGCGTCTAGGTTTAAACACGTTTTCTCCTTGTAAACGGCATTGTACAGCTTTCTCTCTTAAATGCATATGAAAATCGTATATACTAATGAAATACAGTGTTCCCGATTAAGACTATCACATACTAGTAAGAACTTTGTATGTGCAGTTAGAGCATATCATACATTGTGCGAAATGTTCTCTTTTTGCTAAATTAGTCTTTTAAACACAGAGTGTTTGAAAACTTACTGAGAGTGTTAATTGTAAAAGAACGAACCACTCGTCATTCGATCTGAATGTAAAAGAATGCATTCAGTTTGTATTTTGGTTTTGTGTCTAGGTTTAAACATGTTTACTCCACGTAAAGTGCCTTGTACAACAACTTTGTCTCATAAATACATATGAAAATCTGCAAAATATTCGTTTCAAAGCAGTTTTAAAACTTACTGAACATGTTAATTGTAAAAGCACAAACTTCTCGTCAATACAACTGAATGTAACAAGAATGCATTCACTTTCTAATGTGTTTGGTGTTAGGTTTAAACACGTTTTCTCCACGTAAACTGCATTGTACAGCTTTCTCTCATAAATGCACATGAAAACCTATATACTATTGTAATACAGTGTTCCCAAATAAAGACAATCACATGCTAGCAAGAACTTTGTATGTGCAGTTAGAATTTTTCATCCATTGTTCAAAATGTATTTGTTTTGTGCTAAATTGTTTAAACACATAGTCTTAAAACTTATTGAACATGTTAATTCTAGAAGAAAACACTGCTCGTCATTAGACCTGAATGTAACATGATTACATTCACATTGCAGTGTGTTTGGTGTTGTGTCTTGGTTTAAACACTTTTCTACTATGTAATCTGCATTTCACAGTTTTCTCTGATAAATGCATATGAAAATCAGATGTAAGATTGAAATAGAGTGTTCCCGAGTAAAGAAAATCACATACTAGTAAGAACTTTGCATGTGCAGTTAGTAGATGTCATACATTCTGCGAAATGTTCTCGATTTCTGCTAAATTTGCTGTTTAAACGCATGGACTTTTAAAACTTTTGAACTTGTTAATTGTAAAATAACAAACTTCTCATTTTTATACCTGAATGTAAGATTAATGCATTCGTTTTGTAGTGTGTTTTGTGGTGTGTCTAGGTTTATACACGTTTCTAGTATGTATTCTGCATTGTACAGCTTACTTTGATAAATGCATATGAAAATCAACTGGAAGATTGAAATAGAGTGTTCCCGAGTGAAGAATATCACATACTAGTAACAACTTTGTATGTGCAGTTAGTAGTTATCATACATTGTACGAAATGTTCTCGTTTTCTACTTAAATTGTTGTTTAAATGCATAGTGTTTTAAAACTTACTGAATGGGTTAATTGTAAAAGAAAAAAAAACTCATTTTTAGACCTGAATGTAACATTAATGCATTGGATTTGTAGTGTGTTTGGTGGTGCATCTATGTTTAAAGAGGTTTCTTCTAGCTGGGCGTGGTGGCGCACGCCTGTAGTCCCAGCACTTGGGAGGCAGAGGCAGGGGGATTTCTGAGTTCAAGGCCAGCCTGGTCTACAGAGTGAGTTCCAGGACAGCCAGGACTACACAGAGAAACCCTGTCTTGAAAAAACAAAAAAAAAGAGGTTTCTTCTACGTAAACGGCATTGTACAACTTTCCTTCATAAATGTATATGAAAATCATATATCCTATTGAAATACAGTGTTCTCGAGTAAAGACAATCACATACTAGTAAGAACTTTGTATGTACAGTTCATAGTTATAATAT